>QXEO01000637.1:406112-518188 GCA_007115705.1 Dactylis glomerata
AGAGGACTTCGGATTGTAGGTCCAATTCTTCATGGCCAAGGGTGGCTCGTCCACAAATGGGGGCAAGTTGAGCATATCCACGTCGGTGGTGTTCTTGACGTAGAAGAAGCTCTTCTGCCACTTCTTGCAGGATTCGAGGACTTCCACCTTGGGGAAATCCGAGCCCTTCCGGGACATGATGGTGGCCGCGCCGCAAAGAGTCATGGGACGGTCCTTCTTCTCCTGGGCCGTCTCCGGCGGATCGTCCTTGTTCCGGGGCGGTTCTTGAACGACTTGCTTCCGTAGTTGGAAGTACCTCGCCCAGCCTTGAGCAAAGGGCTCTATGCCGGCGAACCCTTCGCAGAATGCAACGAAGGCAGAGAGGATCATCACGGCGTTCGCCGGGATATGATGAGGCTGCAGACCGTAGACGTCGAGGAAGTCCCGGAAAAAGTCCGAGGCCGGCAGGCCGAAGCCCCGCCGAAGTGGGCGATGAAGACGACTCGTTCGCCGGGTTCTGGTGCCGGCGCAGTCTCTCCCGCGGGTAGCCGGCATGCGACGCCCTCCGGCACTCTCCTGGTGGAGGTGACCCAAGATATGTCGGCAGGGGTGACCTCCGACCCCTCCCAGCCGGAGCGTCCTTGGGCTCGGGCCGAGGTATCCTCCTCTGAGGCCGAGGTACCTGTCATGCTTGAAGATGCCATCTTAATGGCCGGGACAAGGCGCGAGAGCCGGAGTCCCGTGTTGTTAATCCTATCAAGTCCAGAGAAAAGAGGGAGGTCAGTCTCTCCGGCATACCACTCTCACCAATGTTAGCAGAAATAAAAGATCTACTGAGACAGTTAAAATAGGAAACAAATAAGGGTAAAGCTCCTAAGGAAGAACACCTGTGAGCGTTGCCTAACAATGCTAGTCGAATCAAAGAGGATAACAAGCAGAGGAACTGCAGTAGATCTATGCGAGTATGGCTGCCAATGCGAAGCTATAGAGAGGCAGAAAAGATGAAGAACAGGGAAAGAAGAGCTCACCGGAGCTTGGTCGACGGCGGTGGTACAGCGGCGGCGAGCGTACTGAGGAAGGACCCGAATCCCCCAGCAATGTCGCGGAGGAAAGATGCGGCGGCGGCGTCGTCGGCGATGGCGCGGAACGTCGGCAGGCAGTAGAGCCGGCATGCTGGACGGCAACGGCGGCGGAGCTTTCTCTTTGTTCCTCTGACCGGCGGTGAATCGCAAGGGGCAGGGCCGCAGAGGAGGAAGAAGGCACTGTGGGGGGTAAAAAGAATGAGTTTACCCCTGCCCCAGTATTTATACCGAGGAAACCGGTCGTGGGGGTCGTGGGGAGTGTTCCACTCCCCCGACCGTTCCTGCGGCAAGGTGCCACGTGGCGGCACGGAGAGGGGCGGCGGTTTCTGTAACCGAGCCACGACGCAATGATGGCGAGGAGTAACTGCACTGCGAACCGTCACATCGTGTGACCGTTCGAGGGTGGCAGGGAAGTTACAAGTTTCGATGCAGACTGCCTGGTATGGCTTCACAAGGAAGACTCTTCCATATGTCGGAATAACTGCCCAATAAATATGTTCCAGTCCGGAATACCCACGGGACCGGCCGGAATAAGTTTTGGAAGAAGAACAGTAGCCGGCATATGTGCGGATGTGCCGGCTTATCATGAAGAGAAGCTATGTTGAAACCTGCCAAGGCTCCACAGTTGTGACTGGGGAACCTCGGCAGCTTCGGGGACTAGTGTCAGGGGGATGACCCCCGGTAGGGTCAAGAGACTAGAAAGATACAAGGGCTATGGTTGGCTTATGCCGGAAAGTCAATAAAGGGCCTGGCCGGAATATAAGAGCATCGGCCAGGCCGGCATATGTATATATCCCGGCTGGTGCTGGGATATGCCGGTATAGCCGGAATACTAGTATATGTGTGCCGGCATATATTTAGATATGCCGGCCTAACCATTTGGTGTATTGTGCAGGAGCAGGGGAGGCCGGATTACCCGACCTTCATAGGTCGTTGGTCCGGCATATGTGTCCGGGATACGGCCCACGGTCGTATCCGGAATATAGAAGTCAGCTAATGTGTCACATCCCTACAATCAAGGAAGAAAACATCCAAACAAGGTAGCAGAGTATGGTGGCAGGGTGCACAGTGGTGGTCTACCTACCCTCACTGTGCACAAGTACAGGGCTTACCTCAGAGAGGTAAGGTCACAGTTCAAGAGGTACAAGGTACAGGGATACGAAGTCCCATCGAGAGCAATCAGGGAGGAAGTCAAGGGTCATTGCCTTCGTCAGCAAGTCCTATTTGGAGTGTAGACTGTGTCTTGTGGTCTCTCATGACCGTTGTAACCCTGGCCACCACTATATAAGGTGGCATAGGGAGCCCTGGTGAAGGGTTGGTCACTCTGTGTTCTTACACTTAGCAGTTCATCTTCCTTCTCTGGCAGAGAGCTTGGAAGCACCATTGTTGTGTACTCCATCGATCCAAATATACATCCAGTAGAGCAGGAGTAGGGGTGTTATCTCCTTACGAGAGCCCCGAACCTGGGTAGATCTGTGTTCCTTTCTGTCGTGCTCTTTAGCTCGTTCCCCTCTCCCGAATCCTCCAGCATCTAGTTCGGCCCCCATTTAAGCCATCCTATGGCATATGTTGTTTCACCACGACGACATGAGTCCTTTGAGTACTTCTGCGTTGGCACGCTCGGCTTGGCCATTGCTTCGGGGGTAGGCGATGGAGGCGAAGCAAATCTTGATGCCGGTCGATGCGCAGTACTCCCGGAACAGTCCGCTGGTGAACTGGCTGCCGTTGTCAGTGATGATGCGGTTAGGCACTCCAAAATGACAGACCAGCCCACGGATGAACTTGACTGCGGACCTCGCCGGGATCGTGCACACCGGTTCCACCTCCACCCACTTGGCGAACTTGTCGATGGCGACGTAGAGGTAGCGATAGCCCCCTTGCACTCTGGGGAATGGACCGAGGATGTCTAGCCCCCAAACGGCAAAGGGCCAAGTGAGTGGGATGGTTCGCAGCTCTTGCGCCGGCTGATGTATCTGCTTGGCGTGGCATTGGCACGCCTCGCACCTCTTGACCATCTCCGCCGCATCCCCGAGCGCCGAAGGCCAGTAGAAACCACTTCGATATGCCTTAGCGGCTAGAGTTGCAGCAGAGGCATGATGGCGCACTCGCCGGCATGGATGTCCCTTAGAAGCTCTTGGCCTTGGTGAGTAGATATGCACTTCAGAGCGACGCCATTTGGGCGACGCCGGTACAAGTCACCGTCCTTGACGCAGTAGCCCGAAGCTTGCCGCACAATCCTCTCGGCCTCCTCTTCATCCTCAGGAAGCCTGCTGCTGGTGAGGTAGGCCTTGAGCTCGATGATCCAATCCACTCCCTCCTGTCGCGCCAATGCCAGAAGGACGCGGTCACCCGAAGGAGGCCTGCAATTTAGAGCCCCCTGCTCCGGCGGTGGCGGCAAGGCAGAAGGAGGAGGGGAATTGGATGTTGACGGAGAGGCGGACGGCTTGAAGAGACGCTCCTCGAAGACGCCGGCGGGCTGCGCCAGGCGATGAGAGGCGCGCTTGGCAATCTCGTCGGCTTCCACGTTCTCTCCCCTCGGGATGTGCTTCAGCTCCAGTCCTTGGAAGCGTTTTTCCATCTTTCGATGCTCCTCGAGATAGGCCGCCATGTGCTCATCCCTTGGAGTGTAGCTCTTGTTCGAGAAGTTCACAACCAGCTGTGAATCTCCCTTGACGATGAGGCGCTTGATGCCCAAAGCGTTTGCTGCCCTTAGGCCAGCAAGTAGTCCTTTGTACTCCGCAATGTTGTTGGAGACCTTGTTCCCGGGCGCGAAGCAGAGCTGCACAGCGTAGAAAAGCTTGTCTCCAGAGGGAGAGGTTAGGACAGCACCGGCTCCCGCACCGGGGAGGTTGAAGGCGCCGTCGAAGTGCATGACCCAGAGGCCTGGGGCCTCCTCTCCAGGGAGAGTTGACTCCGCCTCTGCAGGCTCATCTACGAATGGATCGGTCCATTCTGCAGTGAACTCGGCCAAAGCCTTGCTCTTGATTACCTTTGTAGTTTCGAAGGAGATCTCGAAAGGCTGAAGCTCCACAGCCCACTCAGCCACCCGCCCGGTGACATTGGGGTTGCGGAGGACGGTTTCCAGGGGCCGATCGGTTACCACCTTAATCGGGTGACCCTGGAAGTAGTGGCGTAGCTTCCGCGAGGCGATGAGCAAGGTGTAGAGCAACTTTTGCTGCATTGTGTAGTGCTCCCGCGCGTTGCGCAGTACCGTGCTGACGAAGTACACAGGCTTTTGCACCTTGATGACACCCTCGGAAGGCTCCTCCTCAGGAGGCTTTTGAGCGTTGCTCTGAGAGAGCGGCTCGGTCGGTGAAGATCCCTCGGGCGGCTCCTCTCGAGGGGTGGGAGGTGAAGCGGCCTCTTCCTCGCGAGGAGCCCCTGAGCTTGGAGGAGTGACCTCCTCATTGGCGATTACCTTGACGTACCGCTCCACGATGAGAACGGCGCTTGCAGTCCTTGGATTTGCCGCGATGTAGAGTAGCAAGGGCTCGCGGGGGGTTGGGGCAACCATGATCGGTGGGCTCGTGAGGTACCTTTTTAACTCGGCGAAGGCCTTGTCGGCTTCCGGAGTCCACTCGAACTTCCCGGTGCGCTTCATGAGCTTGAAGAAGGGCAAAGCTTTTTCCCCACTCCTCGCGATGAAGCGCCCCAGGGCTGCTATGCACCCCGCGAGGCGTTGCATTTCCTTGAGATTGCGCGGAGGACGCATTTCCTCGATGGCCTTCACCTTGTCGGGGTTCGCCTCTATCCCGCGATTGGACACGAGGAACCCCAACAGTTTTCCCGATGGTACGCTGAAGGCGCACTTGGCAGGGTTGAGCTTGATGTTTACCTTCCTCAGGTTGACGAATGTTTCCTCCAGATCCTCGATGAAGGTGTGACCCTCGCGAGTCTTGACGACGATGTCGTCGACGTAGGCTTCCGCATTCCTTCCCATCTGAGCCCCCAGGGCCTTACGCATGAGCCTTTGGAATGTAGCTCCTACGTTCTTCAGGCCGAAGGGCATGCAGACGTAGCAGTACACCCCATGGGGCATGATGAAGGCGGTCTTCTCTTCGTCCTCCTTTGCCATCTTGATTTGATGATAGCCGGAGAAAGCATCCAAGAAGCAAAGGAGGTCGCAGCCGGCGGTGGAGTCGACGATTTGATCTATCCTCGGGAGAGGGTAAGGATTCTTGGGACAGGCCTTGTTGAGACTTGTGAAGTCCATGCAGAGGCGCCCAATGCCGTTAGCCTTTGGGACGACCACCGGATTAGCAATCCAGGTGGGGTGGGCCACCTCGCGTATCAACTTGGCCTGCTTCAACTTCTCTATCTCCTTGACGATGAAGTCTTGCTTCTCTTGCGCTTGCTTCCTAGTCTTCTGCTTCACGGGGTGTGCCTGAGGGCACACGGCTAAGTGGTGCTCAATCACCTCCCTGGGAACACCGGGCATATCCGACGGAGTCCAAGCGAACATGTCAGAATTTGCCCGCAGGAAGGTGACGAGCGCGCTTTCCTATTTGGGGGAAAGCCCTGCCCCGATGATGACGAAGTTTTTGCAGCCCCCAACCTACAGCGGGACCTTCTTGGTCGCCGAGCGCTCTTGGGTAAACTGGGGCCTCCTGCCTGAGGGTACCGCAGCTTCCCCAATGCTCATGTCCATCATTGGATGGTCCGGGTCCTCGCTTGGAGTAGGCGAGGCTGAGGTAGCGAACTTCTTCCCTGTTGAACCCAGATGGTGGGGCTCGAGAGAGGCCTTCTTCGCAGCAGCTCGCTCTTGGGATACGATCTGCTTCTTCCTCACGAGGTTGCCGGAGTGTTCCAGTAGATCTTCGTCGGCGGGAAACATGGTGGCGGCCTCGTGGTAGACATGCTCAACTGATCGGAGAGCATCCTTCTCATTGCAGCGCACGGTGATCGTGCCGTTGGCGCCCGGAATCTTGAGGATGTTGAAGCCATGGTGCGTTGCTGCCATAAACCTTGCCAGGGCTGGGTAGCCGAGGATGGCATTGTATGGCAGGGCGATGTAGGCGACGTCGAAGTCGGGGCTTTCCGTCCTGTAGTTGTCCCGGGTGCCGAAGGTGACGGGCAGGCTTACCTGCCCAATTGGCGTCGTAGATCCCTCGGTTACCCCGAAGAACGGCCGAGTTGGCATGAGCCGGTGGTATGGCACCTGCATCTTTTCGAAGATCTTGACAGAGATGATGTTGAGGCCCGCCCCTCCGTCGATGAGAGTGCGATTGACGGCGACGTTGTTGATGGTTGGTGTGCACAAGAGGGGGATTGTGCCCACGCCCCTTGTGGAAGCCGGATGATCCTCCTCGTCGAAGCCAATCTTGCACGTCGACCACTTCATCAGGCGATTGCCGAAGTTGGGTTGTGCCACCGCGATCTCTCGCGACAGCTGCTTGAAGTGCCGATTTGACAGAGGAGCCTGGGCTCCACCCAGGAGGCAAGCGACGAAGTCTCGCGGCTCTTGATAGCCCCCCTGGTTCTCCTCCCGACGATCGTTTGCTGGTGGGGGCAGCGGTAGCGACTCGGGATCGTCTCGAGACAGACCCCCACGGCGGCGACCTTCCTCGCGGTCGTCATCGCGGCGATCGCCCCGGGATCCACTCTTGCCGTTGCTGCGGCCACCCCCGCGACGCTTGGTGAAAGATTGGCGCCGCACCGTGGGGACCCTGGGCGCTGGAACCATGAATTCGACGGCTTTTTCGCTTTTAGCCAACAGCAGTTCAGAAGTCGACGAAAGTCAGGAGGTAGAGCTAGCAATAGGAAGTTTGAGTATCTTCATCGGGCCGTCGGGTTCCTCTCGCCTTTTGGATCCGACGAAACAAGATCAAGATCCGTCGGCACAAGAACCTGAAACAACAGTAATGATGGAGTATTCTGAAGGCTCTTCCAGCGAAGTAAATTCGCCGGTCAGCCCAAAGGGAGTGCAAAAAGGAAAGATTGCAGAAGACAACGAAGAAAAGAAAAATCTCGACATGGAAGTTCAATTCGAAGATCTCACGATCTGCCGCAACGATACCACAGACAAGTCGACAGATACATGGAAGACAGGATTAGAGCTTTCTGAAGACGGTGACTCGATCTTCTCAAGCTTCAACAACAGCATTGGCAAGAAGTGCCAGGTACTCGCCATTATAGGCGACAACTCAGAAGAATTTGATGAAAATAACAACCCAGTGATAAACCCAGCAAACATTGATAGAGGAGCAAATCACCTAACAGAAGGTCAAACAGTGGAGTCCCTCACAACCAGGGAAAAAATTCGACTATCAGTCGACGAGTGGAAAATAATAAGAGAAGCCGTAGAGCACGGCACGCCAATACCATCAAATTCCAGCAAAGACATGCTCTTTGGGTATCATTATGCCCTTAGGTAGCAAGCAAAGCAATTAGCAAAGGAGAAGATAGAGATACAGAGAAGAAAAAATTCAGCCATAGCAGCCGCTCGTAAGGCAAGAAGCGACGCATCATACAGCAACGCAAGGAAAAATCGTCGGCATGGCTCAAGGTACGACAATCTCGAGTACTCCGACAGGCAAAGTATCTCGAAAAACCTCGACTCGTCCTTCCTATCGGTCGACGAGCAGGGAAACATCCTGCCAAAAACTCCTGAAGCAGCACTAGTGGCAGCACAAGTGTATCTACTTACAACTCGACCAAGTCCAGGAGATCCTAGAGAACACATGCATAGAGCAGCATTGAATGGACTCAACATGGTAGGCCACAAGCTATCAGCAAAAGGAGAAGAAGCACATCACCACAAGGAAGCACACAAAGTAAGGTCACCTCGCCATCATAACAGTCCTCGACATAGAAGCAGCAAACATCGATCTCGATCGCCGTCACCAAAACAGCATGGTGGAACAAGAAGATCACGATCCCCAAACGAAAGGCGCGACTATGAAGACGATGAAAAGGAGATGGGGGCATCGTGCTTTACCCGTAGGGTTCGCACCACTCCAGTTCCTAAAGGATTTAAGCTACCTCATGATCAGCAAAAGTACGACGGATCACAGGAACCACAATCATGGCTCGCTGATTACCTACAAGCAGTTCAAATACTAGGAGGAACCAAAGAAACAGCAATGCAAAGCTTGCAACTATACCTCACCGGCGCAGCAAGGTCATGGTTAAGCAAGCTAGAAAAAGAATCTATTGGAAGCTGGGAAGACCTTACAAAGCAATTTACAAGTAATTTCAGGTCGACATATAAGCGGCCAGCATCAATAGAAGAAGTCAAAGCATGCGTACAGCAACGCGACGAAACACTGCGGGCATACATCCAAAGATGGAGCCTCATCAAAAACTCAGCAGTCGAAGTTTCAGACGAAAGAGCAATAGACGCATTCATCATTGGATTAAGGCGAAGGGACCTAGTCGAAGAGATGGGTAGAATCAAGCCGAAAATAGTGTCAGACCTCATGGACACAGCAAACAGATTTGCAGATGGAGAAGATGCGTGCAACAACAAACGGACACGATCTCCAGAAGATGACAGAAGAAACAGATATGGAAGTCAAAGGAGACGATCCCGAAACTACGATACCTACGGCCCTCATAGTCAAGTCGCCGCAGGATACAAAGATAACAGTTATCAAGGAAGTGATCGCAGAAGCTCGGGGTATCGAAGCTATGGAAAAGAGGACTATAAGACGTTCCCACCAAGAGAATCCAGAGAATACAATCCATCACCGGAAGAGATGCTCAATGGGCCTTGTCATATACACTCAGCGTTCGTCGACGGGAAGCGAGTATCAAGGCATGCAATGAAAGATTGTACAACATTCTTGAAACTCAAAGAAGCGGCAGTAAGTAAGCAAATCGAAGCAAGACAACAAGAATTTGAAGGAAACAACAACCCTCCGGCAAAGCAGCAAGGAAACAACGGAGCTACTCAGGGACAAGACCAGCAAAACAATGGACACGACGACGACGACGACGGGTACATCCCATCAAAAGGACACATCATATCAATGATACAACCAGTACCCAAGTCGAACAAAGAAGAAAAGAGTATAACTCGACAAGTCAATCTAGCAGTCCTGTCGCCTCCAGCTACAACAGAATATCTGCATTGGTCAGAGCAACCAATAGAGTTCAACAGAGAAGATCACCCTATAACAGTACCTTGGCCGGGAAACACGCCTCTGGTACTCAAAGCCCAAATCGGCGCGTACGATGTCGATAGGATATTCATGGATGCAGGGAGCGGAATTAACTTGATATATGCGAAAATGCTCCGAGCAATGCATATATCACTAGAGTTCCTAAACCAACAGATTGTTCCTTCCATGGAATCGTACCAGGAAGTGCTAACTACCCGCTGGGTCGAATAGCACTCAATGTTTGCTTCGGCAACCGACAAAACTATAGAAGAGAAAAGCTAGACTTCGAAGTCATGGACTGGCCATCGCAATATCACGCGATCCTCGGACGACCCGCGTTTTCGCGATTCATGGCAGTGCCTCACTACACATATTTGGTACTCAAAATGCCAGGACCAAGAGGAATCATTACAGTGAAGGGAAGTTTTGAAGTCTCAGATCTCTGCGACAGGGAGTTCCACAAGATGGCACAAAACTTTGGCATGATAGCCAACTATGCAGAGAAAATGAAGAACACGACTACAGAAGGCATCAAGCTACTCGAGGGACGCGTCGCGGAACCCGAGGCAAAGAAACCACGAGTAGAAACACCAGGAGAAGGCGAAGGCATAGGAGAAGAAGGGAAAACGGCGACATCATAAACATAAAGAAAAGCAGAATACAAAGGCTGTAAAAGCCACGAGTTGTACCAGGGGCAATGCCCTCTAGATCCAGAACACAGGTCATAGGCCGGATCTTTTGGGTCACCCCGTGTATCTTATGTTACAAGTATAAATAAAGATGAATCGTTCCTCACATTCGAGTTTACGAGTCTTTCAAGAAGAAGATGCGGTAAACGCACGAACTATACAAATACGCCCTGAGAATAAATTTCAGACATCTAGTCGCGGAATAAACAAAGCTCTCGCGTTTCACATATACTTTACAACATCGGGTTGTCAGAATCATCTACACCTAAAGGGTCCAAGTAGTGAAACTCGCGGAAAAAGGCAGAGTCTTCTTGCAACAACCTGGCTATAATTCGTCGGGCAGGCTGCAAGGTACTCTCTAAATGTACTCGAAGGCTTGCCCCACCAGGAGGATAGCTCAATGACATAGAACTGTAGTTAAGTCTTGGATGCCACTTGCGTATCCACCCAAGAGCAAAATTGGCACCAGCCACTAAGTTCAGCTCTATCAAACAGTGAATCCGCTGGCTGGATCTAAAAGTATCAAGGAGAAGCGGGAAAGTTGCAGGAAGAGGATTTCGAGGAAGCATGACCGAGTGCATGGTTGTAAGAGCTTTCCTACAGCCATCCACTGCCTCGCCAATATGCTGGGCACGGTCCTGAAGCAGTACAATGGTGCCTCGACGTCGAGGATCAGACCATAAAGTTTCAACACCTGCGGACATCTTCTCCAGAGATGCACTTCGTTCGGTAACTCGATGATCTTCCGCAGCGAAGTCCAAGCAAGTACCTATAAAGGCAAAAGATATCACGAAAGAAATAAGTCGAAAGAAAGCTTACATCGCAACATTTCGCAGGCGGATTCGACGATGCCAAGAACAAAAGAATCACACTCTTCGTGATGCAAAATCTTCGCCGTCAAGCTGGATATTTCATCACCAAGAGTCGACACCTGCTTTATCAGAGCAGAATTTTTGCTAGCTTTGTCAAACGCCATCTGAGCTTGGCGTTTGGCTGAAGTCAAACGAACCTCAAGGTCAGAAATCCTCGAGGAATATTTTGCGCATTGATTACATCGACTAGGAGTCGATGAAACCTGGAGATTGAATCCACGAGGAGAGGACGGAGCAGGACCATAAGTCGAAGGATCATGAACATTCCTCGACTACAAAAGAAAATAAAGGGGAAGCAATTTCAGAAAGACAGCATAAAACTTCATATGAAGAGAATATATTTACATAGGAGCACAACCCTATGGCTAAGGTTCTCGGGTTGCACCTAATGGAAGTCCTTACATTCAAGAGGAGAAAATTAAAAAATTACAAGAAGGCCGAGTCTACGCCACCTCAGCATTGTGCTCCGTGGAAGAAGGGGGCACGGCAGTTTCCTCGCTGGAAACAGACGGTGGCACTGGAGCTTTCGGCGCCGGAGATGGTGCGACAGGCACAGCAGAGGCCGCTGAAGGAGAGATCGTATTTAGCAATGCAGGCGCCAATTTCTTCGCCTTCTCGAAGAACACCTTCATCTCGTCACGAGTATAGCCAAGAGGGGCGTCAACTTTCCCCCAATCAAAGTCCGTCCCATGAGCAAGAGAAAGCGCAATAGCACCTTCAGCACCACGCTTGATGGCAAGAGCTTTGAATTGGAGAAGAGGGTCTTCAGAGGTGTCGAAGGACTTGGCGAGTTCAGACAAGTTATCCTTCGGAATTGTCGCCTTCCTCTTCGGCCACAAGCCGACAAACAGTCACGATAAGACGCGACTAACCAATTCAAAGTTTTCCTAGATAGATATCCAGTTTTCCTCGAGTTGATTAACCGCATCCATAAGAGAATCGTCATCCGTTTGAAGGGACGACAGAGATACCCCTGTGAATTCTGCAGCAACAGAAAAGAAAGGAAGAGGCAGGTGTCAATAAATAAACCAGTGCAACAGGGGACGAAAACATAAGACAAGTCGAAGAAACTTACTTTCGGCAGCAGCAGACATAGTGTGAAGACGTTCTGCCACGGCTTGCTCTCGTTGAGCACGCTCCTGGTTGGCATCAGCTAGCGCTTTCTCAGCCTTCTTCGCTTTGGCAAGCGCAGATTTTTGCGACTTCTCAGCAGTTGCCTTAGCAACGGTCGCAGCATCATAAGCTTTTTGCGAAGCTTTGAGCTCTGCTTCTAGTGACGTAATGCGAGCATTGGCTTTCGCCAAAGTAGCTGCAGAAGCAGACCAAAGGAAATCAGATAAACAGCATAAGACAAAGCACAGCAGAAAAATCATAATTGAGTATCAAAATTGTACCTTTGGAAGCTTTGGCAATCTTAAGGTACCCCGCACACTCCGTGCCCAGGGCGACAAATCTCCTCATCAAAGCCTGGTAAAAAAGGAGTGTAAGAGTAGAAGTGCGTAAAAGGAAAGAAGGAAAATAAGAATTGCTCACATCATCAGAAGAAACTGTAGACGCATGAGCCTCCAGTGAAACCTCGGCTTCTTTGGTTTTCTTCGCGCGTTTGAGGCTTCGGGCTTGAGTTTGAGAAATTTTCTTCACAGAGGCCCTGGTAGTCCTCGGAGCGACATCTGGTTCGACAGCTCATCAACCTCCACAGGAGAAGGTGGTGGAACAGCCGTCGCACATGTTGGTACTTCTTCATCATCACTGCATAAAAATACAAGTTATAGGCAAAAGGCAAAAACAAGGAAATTGAAAAATTCAACTATAATACTTACGATGCAAGCATGTCGAAGTATTCTATATCTTCTGCAAGAGCAGGGATTTTCCCAGCTGCTGCAGAACTCGATGAGGCAATGTCGTCAACACGTTTCCTTTTCTTGTCGACACCAACATCTTTAGCAAAAATAGGAGGAGTCGATGTCGAGGAGCTGGTTTCCTCTTCTGAGTCGTCGGCATCATCTCCGTCCTGACTATCGTCAGCCTCGGGGGCTTCAGATGAAGGAGAAGCAAGATCGGCTGGTAGGGGCCCTGCCTCCGGAAGCGAAGGACGAGAAACAATAAATTCGTGACCCTGCATATTAATAAATCAGCAGAAGTTTGGGTACCAGAGAATAATGCAAGTCGAAATTAAGAGAAGTTTGACAAAAAGTGGATGCAGCGATAAATACCTCAGGAATAGGGTGCACGGAGTCGAAGAAATCTGCTTTCAAGTCAGCAACTGAGTGCTCCTTGGTGAGCTTGGTAAGATTCCTGACTCGCTTGTCGACATCTTCTTTTGACATCAGTTCCTCAGATATGCGAGTAGGATCTTCTAAGCCAGAATAAGTCCAAAGATTGGTGAGACGGTGTTGTAGGGGTTGAACTCGACGTTGTACGAAAAATGCCATGAGTTGGGTACCTGACAAAGCACCGCCTAGGCCTATTTTCAGATTTTGAATGCGAGATAGAAGAGGAAGAATTTGCGCTACTTCCGCATGTGAGGGAAGCGAGTCCCATGACTTCAATTTCTTCACCTCTTGAGAAGCGTCAAAGGGAGGAAGGCCAAATTCATCTTCAGGAGAGGACTTGCGGTCCTTGATATAGAACCACTTTGTCCTCCATCCTTGGACAGATGCAGCCGTGGAAAATTCAAGGTATTGCACCTCAGGGCGCACAGAAACAACAGCTCCGCCCAGATCGGGTTTCCTTGCCAGAGAAACATTGGGGCGGAGTCGAAAGATTGATCTCCAGAGAGTGAAGTGAGGCTCAATGCCCAAAAATGACTCGCAAAGAGTCACAAAGCAAGCAATATGAAGAAGGGAATTTGGTGTGAGCTGATGAAGCTGTACACCGTAAACAAATAGAAGCCCACGGAGAAATTCGTGGGCAGGGAGAGAGAAACCCCAAAGGAGAAAAGCAAGGAACATTACCCGATAACCGCTCGGGGGCTTCGGGATCCGCTCAGTGCTGGGGAAGACGATGGAATCATCGGCGGAGATGAAGCCGTCCATCTTGGCCTTTTCCATCTCCTTCTTCAGGATAGTGGAACGAACCCAGCTGGTGGCGGAGGTCTTGACCATGGTGCTCTTAGTGGCCAGATGCTTCACGCGCATCCAGCAGGAAGTGCGCTTGGGGCTCTGAGCGAGAGAAGGAAACAAAGGAGATCAACAATGGAGGCGGCGGAAGGAACGAGCTGGTGAACAGTACGATTCCCCACTATGCCATTTATATATATCTTCAGGGAGAAGGATAGTGGGTTGAGACGTGGCGCAAAGATCGGAAACGCCAGCCCACTAACGGTCGGAAAAACGCGCAGCCCACCAACGGTCAAAAAATCGTGAAAGTTACAGTATTGCCTATGAAACGGTCAGCACTAGTATAGAATTACGTTTTTGTTTACGTCATAAAAGGAAACAGGGTGGCGCCGACAAAAGAAGAAGTATATATGAAGAATTATTTGATTATAGCCTTGGGGGCTGATATTTTCAAAACTAAAGTAGAAGAAAGTATCTCGAATTGAAGGATCTCGAAGTCTCAAGTTGAAGAACCTCGAAAGAAGAAAGTATCTCGAATTAAAGGATCGCGAAGTCGAAATATGTCGAGTTGAAGTATGAAGAGCTGCATTATCTCTTGAGCCTATACTCGAAAAACCCTTTTTTCGACTATAGCCTCGGGGGCTACTCCCATCGGGAGCGCTGAGCGCGCACCCGACGATATTTATCAGTCAAGCATTGGAGATTGGAGAAGTGCAAGAGTATTACTCCCATCGGGAGCGAGTTTTATGGTTGCATAAACCCGAATATTTTCAGTCGAAACTTGACTGCGACATGAGATTCTCGAGTTGCGTTATCGCAACACAACTCGAATGCCGTGACTTGTCACGAAGGTAAGACCCCGGGATCCGTCCTGTGTGGCCCGGTATACGCACATGGATGCGCTCTGCTGGTATGTATCCGTGTCTACGACGCGAAGAAAATCCTGGTGGACGCACTGGGTACCCTTAGAACCACTGGGATTCATTCTTTATAAGTCCTAAATGCGGCAAAAGAATGGGTTTGACCGGTATCCCGAATTCAAGTCCAAGGGGATTGAATTTGAAGTAGGTGCCAAGTATCTGTTCCGGCAGTTAACTGACCTCTTGATCCGTCAGAGTTGTCAGGCTTGTTCATCATGACCCCTTGCGAAACAAATTATCATGAAAATAAGTTGAAAGACCAAGTCGAAGATTTGAAGATGAAGTCAAAGAATTGATCAAGTCGAAGATTTGAAGATTAGAGATTCAACCCGAATCTGCAATTCTGGTAGAATCTCAGGGGCTACTGACAAGGGTATAGATAATAGATCCCGTTAGTTGAGTACCCCTGAGGCCCGTTAAGCTAGGCCCGATTGTAACAGAAGTCGAATATGAGTTACTACCGTATGTCGATACTTGTAATCCGTATCGTACCCTACCCGATCCTTGAGACCTGGCCACCTATATATAGGGGCCAGGAGGGGACGGAGAGGGCCAAATTGAAAGCAAGCCAGGTTGAACGCCCAAGTTTACTTTCGATATACACCTATTTCGACTAACCTTACCTTCGAGTTCATCCAGCGCCCTATCTCCCCGATCCTAAGTCCTTCATCTAGGACATTTGTCGAGTTAGCCCTCGTCACTTGGCGACGCCGTTTTCCTCATGAAACTTCCGGACAATCCAACAATCTTCGGTATTGTGGGTGTCCTTCTTGTGGATAATGCAGTAGCGGCGACGTCGACCTTTATCGCGATCGGAGCGGTCCCCGCGGCGTTGCTTATGATCTGGCTCCGCCGCGAGGGCTGCAGCCTCCTTTCGCTTGGGGTCCTTGGCCTTCGGCTTTGGGGGAGGCGCCTCCGGCAGATTGTGCATGAAGAGCCTCCCCTCCTCAGCCTTGGCGCAGCGGTCGGCAATTTTGAAGAGCCTGACGACGGAAGTCAGCTCATCATTTACAGACAGCTTCTCCCGCATCTTGACATCGGAGACGCCCATGGAGAATGCGGAGATGACCTCCTCGTTGGAGATCCTGGGAATCTTGTTCCTCATCTGACTGAAGCACTGGATGTATTGACGAAGCGTCTCGCCCTTGTACTAACGCACCGCTTTAAGATCATTCTTAGTTGCGGGGCGCTCGTACGTGGGCATGAAGTTGGCGACGAACTGACGACATAAATCCTTCCACGACATCACGGATTCATGAGGAAGATTCATGAGCCAAGTTCGCGGAGCGTCCTTGAGGGCCATGGGGAACCAATTGGCCATGGTGCGCTGATCTCCACGCGCAGCCTGGACGGCGACGATGTAGAGTTGGAGGAATTCGACAGGATTTGTGGTCCCGTCGTAACGCGCGCTGATGTCTGGCTTGAACTTGTCAGGCCAGATGACGTAGCGCTGCTGGCGAGTGAGGGCAAGACACCCGGGGTTGTAGATCGGGACGCCGGGGGTCCTTACGTTCTTGCCAGCTTCGCCGATGTCATCGATGGCGCGGTCATGATTTTCGCGGCGGTGCTCGAGGGAGACGCGTGCGTCTTCCGGAGCGCGTTGGACGATTTGGCAGCTGGGCTCCCCGCGCGGCGAAGATGCGGCGCGGGAAACCACCCTCTTGGCCTTGTTGGCCATCCCATCTCCGGCGCCCGGGGCGCGATGCCCCGCCACCGGATCTGGGCTCCCCGCGCCCTGGGCTCCTCCCAAGGCCGGGTCTTCATTGGCGATGGCAACGAGCTCGGCGATTCGAGCGCGCCACCCCTCATGCCCATCGTCGGTGGGTTGATAGCGCAGCAGCTCCTGCGCCATGGCGAGTGCCTGCGCAGGAGACAGCTGACTCCCAGAACGAGCGCGAGAATGTGGCGGTGGCGAAGAAGGAGAGCGAAGGCTCTGTCCGCCCGAACGGGAGATAGGAAGACTCCAGATCTTCCTCCTCTTCTTCCTCGGCCGAGGCTTCATGATGACGGAAGATGGGCTCGGTTTGCCCCCGAACAGCGTTGCGACGGTGAAGACGCTCGAGCCTTGCGCTGGCGTTGGCCATGTCGAAGCAGATCTAGAAGAAAACACACCACAGCCCCCTACCTGGCGCGCCAAATGTCGATGGATTTCGTGTCGCAAGAACACGGGGTACCACGCGATGGACCCAAGGATTCGAACGCAGGGGGCTGAACGTGTGAGATCTTGGATCGCAACGAAACACGGTGACGGAAGCCTCGATTGTCGGACGCGCAACGCACTGCAGAGAGGGAGATCGAGCTTTACCCAGGTTCAGGGCCCTCGTGGTGAGGTAAAACCCCTACTTCCTGCCTTCTTGTATTGCAACGCGACACCTCGCGGGGAGTACAAGGCCTTGATTACAAAGCTCTAGTTGGCCAGAGGTTGAAGAACCTGCGTGCCCAACTAGCAGCTTGAAGAAGATGAAGACTGGACTGGATCGGATCCCCCTAAGGGGTGGCCTCTCCCTCCCTTTATAGCGCCAAGGTCCTCCTTCCCCTTATCTTCTTGGGGAAGGGGTTGCCACACACGGCCAAGGAGGGAGGACAGCTGTAGACTATGTTCTTCTATAGACTTGGTCTTCGTAGGGTAGCGGCGCCGGTCCACGGGAGTGGGTGGAGGAGGCTGACGTCCTCCTCTGGCGCCCTGCACCGTCCATGCTATATTTAGGGGGGTGGCCAACCGCCCCTGTGCCGCTTTGGGCAGGCACAGAGAAAGTTGGTCTCCTCCCTGTCGGGGGTAGCGTGGGCGGTACGCGGTCTTCTGCCCGTTGTCTTCTTGCTCCGCACGAAAACGTGCTGAGCTGACGTGGGCGCAACTACTCTCCTCACCAGCAGGGGCTCATGAGGAGGTCTTCTGGTCCTTAGCGGTTTCTGTTTTCGTTCTCCTCACGAGGCGCCTCCTCGTGAGGGTCTTCTCCGTAGCGAAGATTGTTGATTCTCCCCTGGGCTGAAGATGGGCCGATGACGGGGCCCAGGAGCAGGTGGACCGGGATACCCCGGTATCCATTCCACCGACAGCCTTTGAGCTAGGCGCAGTAATTTGCAAAGATGCTCATGGGGGCGCCATATAAGAGCTTGAGGCAAAGGTGCCATATAGGAACTTAAAGCAAAAGAGAGCATCAAAAAGCAAATATGAAACACATTTAAATCTAAACCACTTCCTATGAAAAATAGTTTTGTAAAGAGACAAGTCATGAAAGCGCAAAGTGAAAAGCATAGGAAGGCAAAACAAGTACAACTTCAAGAATTGCAACATAAATAGGGGAAACTCAATATTGTTGAGATCCATCAAACAATGTTTCCCTCTCTCATAATAGCTTTCAGTAGCATGATGAATAGAACTAACAATATAACTATCACATAAAGCATCCCTATCATGAGCCACATGCATAAAAGAATTAATACTCCCCACATGAACAATCATAGTAGGAGCAGATTCAACATAATAATTATTCGCATCACCATAATCATAAAAAATAGGAGGCATGTTGTAATTATAACTAGTTTTCTCCTCAAAAGTAGGTGAACTGAAAATATTATACTCATCATCATAACCATCATAAACTAGAGGTTTAGTATCATCACAAGCTAGAGAACAGCTATTTCGCAAGGCATATTGATCAAATATATCATCATAAGAAGGAACATGGATAGTACTAATGGTACAACAATTATTAACCTTAGAATTGGTACCAAAAATATTTTCAATATCAAAAGTAGAGTGCTTTTCCCAATCATGATCACTAACATAGGTAACAGGCATGAGAACATCATCCCAATCAGAATTACCATAATCTATAGCAGGATCATAACGCTTAGGGGAAGATATCGTGTCCTCTCACCTCTTACTCCTCTTCTTCTTCTTCATACTCTTCTTACTCTCTCCTTTAGGAGGGAGAGACTTGAAGGGCATCTTCTCCACATATCCTTTAGGAGGGAAAGGCATCTTCTCCACATAATCTGGTTTACTGACAGGAACAATAGAAAAAACTTTGGAGGATTCCTCCTCTCTATTAACAAGATTGAAACATCTATTAGTCCTGTCATAGCTTGGCAAAACATCATGTTTTATAAGATCTTGTAAGTAAGTATTTGCGAGGCAATCTTTAGCATAATAGAGACGACAACCACGAAGGGTGCTATTAATATCAACATCTCTCATATCAACCAAAGAAATCTTTCTAGATATCTCTTCACAATTCAAAAACAAAGTAAGCTCATCATGCTGATTGAGAGTAATCTTATCATCATAATATAAATTTGCGGTACTCATTCGATTAATTGGGCATTGAAAATTAAAGTGACCCGTTTTACCGCAAAGTTCACAAAGAAAAGGATAAAGCTCACATACCTTTTCACCAAGCACATCTAGATCCCTGAGCCACATACTGGTTTCTTCATTTGCATGGTGGACACAATAATCTTCCTTGTTATAACTCTGTTCACAAGGTCTATGTACTCCACAAAAATTGACATGCTTATAGGAAATAGGACTTTCAGAGGTTCGAGCATGTTTATTGCAATCATCAACAACAATATCATTTTCTACGCAAGTGTCCTTAAAAGGTTCATGATACACGTCTCCATTTCCTTTAGGAACATTAATATGGGAAGCAAAGGTTTTAAAACAATCAATCATAATTTGAGGATTAAGACCATACTTAGCACTAAGCTCTTGAGAATCAGCAGTTTCAGCGAAAGACTTAATGCAATCAAACTCGTAATTCATACCTGATCCTTTACCTTTGTCGCTATCCCAACCTTAAATATTATTTTGAATTGTTTCAAGCAGATCCCACTTGTTGTCAACATCCTTGCTTGTGAAAGACCCATCAAAGCATGCATCTAGATAGTCCTTATAATATCCTGAAAGCCTTGCATAAAAATTATTAATAACAATATTATGGGGAAGATCATGAATAGGACACTTGTGCATTGGTAACTTCAATCTTCCCATGCTTGGGCAATGCTTTCTCCCTCATGCGGATGAAAATTATAAATGTAATTCCTATATTTATAAACCTGACTAGAAGGATAGAATTTAGAATAAAAGAGAGGTACAATTTCCTCCCAGTCAATAGATCGACCATCCTTTAGTGTTTTATACCATTCCGCAGCTCTGCCCTTTAGTGATAAAGAAAATAGCTTCCTCTTAACTTGGTTCATTCTGCACACTGGAACAACTCGCATAATTCATCTATAAAGAGCAAATGATCACCAGGATGGATAGTTCTATCTCCTAAATAGCAGTTATTCATAGCACGTTTGACAATTTCCATAGGTATTTCAAAAGGATGAGGAGCACAAGCAACATTAGAAATATCACATATGGCAGATAAAATATCATCAGAGCAAACTTTCTCCACTAAAGCCGGGGAACTAAAAATATCATGCTTAACAAAACCAGCTTCCCCAAGCTTAGACTTTTCTAAAATGGTGTTCAAAGCATTCATACTAACAAAACTATTAGCATGCGAATTAAGCTCCAAAGATTTTTCAATTTTCTCTTCATACACTCCATAACCAAACATAGGAAAAATACTAAAGAACTCTTTATTTTCCATTAAGCCTAACTAGTGAAAATAAAAACAAGAAACAAAAAGATATAATTGCAGAATCTAAAGGAAATAACTCCATGCACTCACCAGCAACTAAAAGACTCAGTAACCAAAGAATGTGAGTACCTTTTACCTTACCTCTCCGGCAACAGCGCCAGAAAATAGCTTGATGTCTACGCACGCATCTGTTCTTGTAGACAGTGTTGGGCCTCCAAGTGCAGAGGTTTGTAGAACAACAGCAAGTTTCCCTTAAGGGAATCACCCAAGGTTTATCGAACTCAGGGAGGAAGAGGTCAAAGCTATCCCTCTCAAGCAACCCTGCAATTATGATACAGAAAGTCTCTTGTGTCCCCAATACACCCAATACACTTGTCAGATGTATAGGTGCACTAGTTCGGCGAAGAGATAGTGAAATACAAGTAGTTGTGATGATTATAAGTATTAAATGCAATATGAAATAAAAATGGCAGCAAGCAAACATGTAACAAAACAGGAAGTAAACGGTGTGCAAAGCTTGGAAACAAGGCCTAGGGATCATACTTTCACTAGTGGACACACTCCCAACAAATATAACATAATTGAACCAATAGATACTATCATCAATATGCAACTCAAAATAATTCTCCAATGGAAAACATACACTAATCATGCATAGGGCTACGAAGCGCTCCTCAAAGTCTGTATGTATCCAAACTAGATTGTCCCACACTATCACCGTGAATGCACTAGATGGTTCCAACAAATACCAACATTTCATAGAGACATTAACCAAAAAGATACACATGATGCACACACTAGTCACCTTTACACCATGATACGAGGTACCTCCAAAGAGTATAATAATAAAGCATAGGAGTAGCATAATATCTGAATAGTAATATCTACCAATTCAACTATATACAAAGCTCACGATCACATAAAGATCACATCATGGGAGAGAGAGGTGAACCACATAGCTGCCGGTAGAGCTCTCAGCCCCGGGGGAGAACTACTCCCTCCTCATCATAGGAGACAGTAAGGTTGATGGAGATGGCAGTGAGGTCGATGGAAACAGCAGAGATGGTGATAGAGGTCGATGGAGATGGCTCCGGGGGCACTTCCCCGTCCCGGCAGGGTGCCAGAACAGAGACTTCTGTCCCCGAAATTCATCGGCGGCGGCAGAGCTATGGAACTCTTTCTGGAAAATTGCCGATTCCCCTAGGGTTTTCCGTCCCGAGGCTTTATATAGGTGAAGGGGCATCATCAGGGGGCTGCCAGGGCACCCTCACACGTAGGTGATACGTCTCCAATGTATCTATAATTTTTGATGCTCCATGCTTGTTTTTACACCATTTGCCCAATGTTTCGTTACACTTCGTGGCACTTTTATGCATTTTCCAGAACTAACCTATTAACAAGTCGCCACAGTGCCAGTTCCCTGTTTTCTACTATTTTTGTGTTTCAGAAATCAATTTTCCAGAAACACATCGCGATCCGCCGCCGTCGTCGACCCAAGATCGGGAGGGTCCAGAAGCTCTTCCCGGCACCCTGCCGGAGAGGGGAATTGCCACCGAAGGTCTTCTTCATCACCATGCTTGCCTCCAGAGTGATGAGTGAGTAGTCTACCTTGGACTATGGGTCCATAGCAGTAGCTACATGGTTTGGATCTCATGAGCTGCCCTACATGATTGAGATCACCGTTATGTAATTCTACATGTTTGGTTTGTTGGGATCCGATGAATATTGGTGTTATGATTGAGTTGCTATACTGAAATATATCTTATGTTATCTCTATGTTGTTTATGATCTTGCATGCTCTCCATTGTTAGTAGCTATCTTGGCCGAGTAGTTGCTAGTAACTCCAAGAGGGGGTATTTATGCTCGATAGTGGGTTCATGCCTCTATTTAATCTGAAGGAGTGACAGAAACCCCTAAGGTTGTAGATGTGTTGTTGCTACTAGGGAGAAAACAACAATCATATGCTCGAGGGCATATGCTTTGTTTACATTACACACTTTGCTTAATGCAATTATCTGTTGTTTGCAACTTAATACTCTTGGGGTGTTCGGATGATATCCCCGGGAGTGGATTATTAGACATAGATGCAGTTGGATGGCGGTCTATGTATTTTGTTGTAATGCCCAGAGTAAATCGCATAGTGATCTTCTTGACATATCATGTTATCTTTATTCTATCAATTGCCCAACTGTAATTTGTTTACCCAGCATGTGTTAATTATCTTATGGAGAGACACCACTAGTGAACTATGGACCCCGGTCCTATTTCCATCATATTGCTATCACCTATTTACTTTACTTGTACTATTTACTTTACTCGCATACTTCTACTGTTTTCCACTCGATATGCTCATACCCTTGGTTTCAAGCAAACTGGTGAGATTGACAACCTCATCGCAAGTTGGGAACAAAGTTCTTGGTTGTGTGTGTGCAGGTTCCACGTTGCTACTGGCCAAAGATGAGTCAACAAGCATCGTTAAACGGCGCCCTTGTTGGAGTGCTATTAAGCCAGTCCGCATCACCTTCAGTCGTCATTGGCTTTTTCTTCTCCTGATCGACATACCTTGGTTTCTTATTTAGGGAAAAAGACTTGCTGATGTGCTCATCATACCGTTCTCTTGGGGTTCCCAACTGCCTAGCCATAATAATTATCTACTATATTTTCCTATATCAGCTAGGCGCATCAAGCTCTTTTTCTGGCGCCATTGCCGGGGACGACAAAGAAGACCTCTGCAAGGGGATTTTTTTGCACACACATCCTTTACTTTGTTTTATTTTTTTGCTTTATTATATTTTACTTGCATCATTTTATCAAAAAACTAAAAAATTTAGAATCCTTGATAGTTGTTTTTACTTATTTGCTTTTAGTTTGCTAAAATGGTACTTCTGAAAATACCAAGTTGTGTGATTTTACTAGTATGAACACTAGTGATTTTATCTGCACTCCTATTGCACCACCTGCTCCTGCTGCAAACTTTTATGAGATTAAGCCTGCTTTATTGAACCTTGTTATGAAAGAGCAATTTTTTGGTGCTAGTAGTAAAGATGCTGCAGCTCATCTCCACAATTTTGTTGAACTATGTGAGATGCAGAAATATAAGGATGTAGAAAGTGATATTATTAAGCTCAAGTTGTTTCCTTTCTCTTTGAGAGGAAAGGCTAAAGATTGGTTGCTATTTTTGACTAAGAATAGTATTGATTCATGGACTAAGTGTAAGGATGCTTTCATTGGTAGATATTATCCTCCTGCTAAAATTATATCTTTGCGTAGCAACATTATGAAGTTTAGTCAATTTGATAATGAATATGTTGCTCAGGCTTGAGAAAGAATGAAATCTATGATAAAGAATTGTCCCACTCATGGACTGACTACTTGGATGATTGTCCAAACTTTTTATGTAGGACTGAATTTTTCTTCACGGAACCTACTTGATTCAGCTGCTGGAGGCACTTTTATGTCCCTTACCTTGGGCGCCGCAACAAAGCTACTTGACAACATGATGGTAAATTATTCCAAATGGCACACTGAGAGAGCTCCGCAAGGTAAAAAGGTAAATTCTGTTGAGGAAACCTCTTCCTTGAGTGATAAGATTGATACAATTATGGCTATGCTTGCTAATGATAGAACTCATGTTGTGTAACACCCCAAATTTTCTAACTATGTTTGAGTAGTGTTTGGTGAGCCAAAAAATCAGGGCCAACAAAAACTTTTTGTGCTTAATCAGATTTTAATAAAGTCTCTTACATGTTGCTTTGATTGTTGTGTGATTGATGCTTGTGTAAGCTGGTTGTGTGGAACAATTTTGTGAACCAACGCTATCCTTGTGCCCTTTTGATAATGTCATCTGCTACTAGTTATTTTATAAAAGCAGTATCTTGGCCACTTCTCTTATTTCAAGTGGTTTAACTTTTCTAAAACTAATAGCCAAGATTTATTTTGACACAAAGGATTTTTTTTTAAGCTAAGTATTTATGAAACCTATAAAGATCTACACCTTTGGTGTGATCCCACTATTTCGCAAACTACTATTCTACTAACATTTTATGAATGGATTTCAAACCCCTTTTAAAGGCTTTATCAGAATTCGGAGATGTTCCTATCTCCACTATTTCCTGGAAATCTTTTACAAAAGCTTTACCCCTTATTAAAACTCTTCTTAAACCCTACTTTGATTACAAAGCTATTTCATAGCTCTATCAAACTTTTTTTTTGAAATCATTTATCAAATAAAAATAGGAAATGTGGTTAATATTATTTATCATACAATTTCCATTCAAAAATAATTTTCATCAAATTATCTTCCTTCTTCTAATTTCCCTTCTCCCTTAAACGTATGCAATGGTATGTATGCCATATCTTGGTTTCCTTGCATGTTTTAAATTTGAGGGGAAAAAAAAATAAGTCCACTAAGCATACTCTGCAAGTGGGATAGTTTTAGCCCAAAATAAAACCTTGAGTGATTCAATAGTTTCTTTTCAAAAGCTAGCTCTTTTGTTTTTCTTTCAAAACTATTAAACCCACCGAAGATGATCACCACTATCCCAATCCAAATTCAATTTTGAATGTCATCACCACTTCATTACTCTCACATATCGGATCAATCCACTCTCATCATTTATTTGACCTAACCAAAAATGTTGTAAAATGCAATCATGACCATCAAGGCCATTAATCTCTTTTGCCCTCTCTATCTCTTCAAAACATTTTCTAATCACCATCAAACCATCCAAACGGCCACCAAGTCGAGGCAAACCAGCATTACCCGGTGAATGACCAGCACTACCATTTGGACAAACTTTTGTCCATTTTCGTGTGGCAAGAAAAGGAGCCGGCCATGCCATGCTTTGGCACTAGTGGGCAATATCCATCCCTCTCTCCTATCTCGTTGTAGACAGCCCTTAACCCTGACCGCACCTGCTTCTCTACCTCTCCAACCTACCTCCCTAGCTGGCCTAGGCTCCCTCTCTCAGTTTTTCTTGGAACCCGAGAGAAGGAGACACTCTCATCCCTCCCTTCTTTCTGCTGCATGGAGGCTAACCGGTGGCCTTGGTCGAGGCCCCAGGCATCCATGTCTCCCCTAGACACCTCCCTTATCCCTCTATCTCACTGACACCCGAGAAAGACCCCCAATCGGCTGCAGGCACGCCGCCGTTGGCACGACCACTCCTCCCACCCTACGTCCACTTCTAGTATCGAACGACTGCACGCTGTGAGCGAGTCATCTACCAGAAGCCACCCAGACACGATTCCTAGCCGCACCCCTCCCTCTATACGCCGGGATGGACACCGCCCTAGCCGCGAACGAACGTCGAACACCTGGCAGGCATAGCTTCGTTGCTCCCTCTGCAAGCCAACCGACCTCCATCACACCCCATATCTCGCCAGAGACCACGCCTCGATCGCATTGACTCACTGGCGCATTCCCGTCTCCTCCCCTTGTCGTTTCTCCATGTCTCGTGCACCGCCCCGTTCGCCCAATCGACGTCGCCGCTCCGCTCCATGCCCATCGTGGACGCCGTCCACGGTGCACTCCCAAAGCACTCTTTATAAGCCCGCCCTGAGCTCCTTCTCCTACGCACACACTCCTAAACCCTTGTATTCAACACCACGGCGAGCTTCAGCTCCACTGGCTCCCTCCCTACTTGACTCAAACCGGAGCACTGCCATGGGCGGCACCTCGTTCCGGGCACCACAGACACCTCCTCCGCCCTCTCTCTCTGTCTTGCTCTTCTTCTCTGAGACCTGCGAGCTCTAACTATCTCTCTTTCTTCCCTGCAGCTCGCATGCACCGCGCGGCCGTCGAGTCCTACCTCCAACGTCTCCGTCGCTGCGAGCGTCGCGTCGCGCTGTCCCAGTCCTCGATCCCGAGTACGCCTGCAAGCCTGCACCGTCCCTCTTACAGTCTTACTCCTCTCTTACTCACAACAACGCATAGGGCTAAGCCCTGTTCGTTCGCTCCCTGGCCGGAGGAGTGACCCAAGCCGGAGCTCGTCCTTCCGCAGCACGTCGTGGCGTGGCGGCTGCCTCGCTCTCCAGCTCTACTCCTTGTTTCTCTCTCTGATTATCTCTCTGAAGATTCTAGAACTCAACCTTCCTCTTCTTTTCGTCCAGGTAGCGCCGCGGATGGTCGCCGTCATTGACCTCGTCCATGACTTCCTGTCCTGGCGCCGCGTTCTCCCTTGTCCGCGTCTCCGCGATGACATCCAGGAGCCCCGCCTGCATGTCAGGGACGTCGAGCGTAGCCACGCTCTCGCCGCTCTGCCCTCACGCTGCTCCCATCGTCTCCCCCATCGCCCCCAAGCTCCCCCGGTGAGCACCCGTCGTCTCCGTCGAGTTACAACTATGGCCAGACATCGTGCATATCGTGCTAGCCTGGAGCACGACTTTTAAAGCATCCTCTCGTTAATTTTTAGTCAAGGTTTTAGTCAGCCCATAGCCTAGCGGCCAGCCTGGTAGTGTAGAGCCCGGTCTTGTTAATTTCGATCCAACGGTATTTTTTTAAGGAAAAACTGTAAATCTTTTTCCTAGATCTGAAAACTTTCAATTCGACTGAAAATTCTATGATCATGCAAATAGCATGATTCAAATTTCTGTGTGTTCTCTGATGAAATATCTAACAGATGGCGCTGGTATTGTGCCAAAATAATTCCTGTAAAATTTCTTGTATTTAATCTTATAAAACAGTACACTTTCCTTTCAAAAATCCAAATCTGGAGCTATACAAATCATAATTTGGTGAATCCAATTTTGTTGGAACCCCTGTTTAGATACCTTGCATTAGACAGTGGTTTGAACCCTCTCTGATTTGTGTACTTGCTGCAGTAGCTATTGCAAAATAAGAGCTTGTTTGACTTTAACAATTTATTTATCAAGATTTATAAGATAAAATGAGTTGAGCCAATTTTTTAGTGATCATGCACTTCAGTAGCTTGCTAATCCTAAGTTTTAAGAATTTATTGACTTACTGATAATTTATGGGAGTTTTATTTCCAAAACAGCCACCTTTTTCAGTAGAAAAATCATAGAAAAAGTTTCATAAATTAAAATGAGATGAATCCACTTTTGTTGGATTCAGAAAAATCACATTTTCTGTTGATATACTATTTGTATAGTTTGGTTGATACCTGCTTATGCTTGTGAATGTGTGTTTTTTCTCGCTGTAGTGAAGTGTGTGAATTATTTGTGCTTGTGTGCTTATAGTATTAATTTGTTATCGGCGCTAGATTTGAACGACGCCGAGTTTTCTGAAGAAGGGGAGGTAATTGAATATCAAGAAGAAGACTAGGGACAGGCTGACCAAGGCAAGCCATCTAAACTTGATTCATATCTGATCCTAGTTTTACTTATGGCATGTCTTATAAATGTTTATGAAATTGCATGATTTTATATTGTTATCACCTCTAGATAGCAATTATTGGCGACTTGGCTCCACAAGTCATTTGTTATCATCCTCATGGATGACACTCTCTCGATACCTACTTATCCCTTGGGTTAGAGGCATGATGGTTAGCATCATGACCTTTGGAAAACTTTGTAGTGGAGCAAAAACTCTAGGTTGGGGACACTCAAATGGGTCCTTGAAAATGATTTTGAAAACCTTGGAATGGGGTGCTATTCCATTGATGGATTTCAAAAACAAGTTTGAAAATAAGGTGGGGATGTATATCCCGGAGTTGGAGGCAAGAGTTTTTCAGAAATGACATTGGTGATCAATAAGTGTTCGCTCAGAATAATTAACCCGTGCAACCACGATTACCCTGGTATGGGACGGGGCTTAGCTCGTAGTTTGTTTATTTTAGTATGGGAATCTCATAACTATATAAGGGTACATGGTACCCTAGAATCCGGCTTGTCGTAAGTGGTGGACAACAGTATAGCGGGCCCGCCAATAGGCTACCCGCCCGGAAGACACTATGGGTCTCCTGACGTGGCACTAGAGTTACGCTCGAACGTGGAGGTAGACTGCCAGGGTGTGCCGAGAAGGTACATACTCCATAGGGTAGATTTCCATACTAAGGTAGATAAGCGAAAGGCTTTGATCGGGTGCTTGTCGTGGCATATGATGTTATGCAGGGAAGATGCCCACACGATGATTATCCGGATGATTGTGGGTAAAGTGTACAACCTCTGCAGAGTGTAAATCTATTCGAATAGCTGAGTCCTCGGTCATGGATGGTTGGGACGATCGTTACTTAGCCCAATGTCAGGTTTTGGTTTTAAAAGAATGTTTTCAGAAAAATGGAGAAAGGTGCCGGACGGAGTACTCGGAGGGTACTACTGTAGCACGGTTATTGTTCGGAGTACTTGTAGGGTACTGTCGAGGGAATGGAGATGGTCATGTGTGATTGACCTGGTTTTATAAAGGAGGGTGGTCATGTTTGATTGACCACCGGCTCTCTCTTGAAAACCAAATGAGTTTCTCCCTTTCCTAGAGATTTTACTAAAAAGGTTTTCTAAAGGTTTTCTTTAATAAGGATATAGAAATGTCGTGAGACATGCTATATCGACACAAGAAATTGACTAGATAGGATAAACTAGATTAGAGCCTTTCTCCTTGCTACAGCCAAACTGCATGACAACACTTCTTCTTAGATGGTTTGCGAGTATAATTCAAATGTACTCACGGCTTTGTCCCTGGCTATTAACTTGGTCAGACTATGAAGAAGGCTATGAGGAAGATGATGGTGGGTATGTTGACGCCGGTGCAAACTAGGAATGTCTCCCAGTCAGTTGCCTGTAGGGTAGTAGGCATGACGTGGGTCATCAACGCTGCTTGGTATCCGCTGCTTAGTTGTAAACTTGCCCTGCGTAGCATTATCAGTCTTGGTCATGTGACCAATTGTAAGACTTTTATTTTGGTACTGTAATGGATGATGTAATTCTGTTATCAACTCAGATATGTGGATTCACGACACACTGATCATGGGATCGTAAATTATATGCATATCAGGTATTCCGGATGGGTAATCCGGGTTCCCCACATGTTGATCCTAATAATGTGCCTTTAGCCTCTTTGGTTGCTCAAGAAGAGCATGTTGATGTGAACTTCATTAGAAATAATAATTTTAACAACAATGCTTATGGAAACAATTTTGCTAGTAACAACCATAGTTCGTTTCTCTCCAATGGAGAAAATGGCTATCTTGGTAGACTTAAAATGCCTACTGAAGAGAGGTTTTTAGAACTTGAAAAGGCTACCAAGAATTTTATGCAAATGCAATATGAGCAAAATAAGTTGTTTACTAAGACTATGGAGGAGCAATCAGCTCTGTTGAGGACTATTAGTCATCAACTTGAAAATTTAAACAAGGCTATTCCTGAATTGCAAGCTAAGGTTTCCAAAGCCAAAACCAATATTTCATCTTTATCTAATGTGCAATCCTCTTTGGTTAATAGAATGTCCGCTAAGCCTAATCCTTTTGCTACTGCTAATGCTATTCAAGTTGGAATTGATGAAAATATTAGATTGTTAGCAGAATTGCATGCTAGATGGGAAAGAGAGGATAAGATTGCTAGGAATATGAAAGTTTATACTATTACTACCTCTAATGATGTTGTTCCTAATGCTAGCAATCCTCTTACTTTGATTGGTGTAGAGAAAACTCCCACTCCTTGTGTTAAAAAGCCTAAAACTGCTAAAACTTTTTCTCAAAAGAGTGCTGAAATTTTTTGGAGTGTAGGAGATGATAGCTCTATTTCCTTTAATAATTTTGATGTTTATGGCTGCAATATATCTGAAGTAATTTTGTTCTTGGAAAAGCTTGCTTTGACTCCCAATGCTAGTTCTTTAAATATTGCTTTTACTAAGCATATTACAAATGCTCTTATAAAAATTAGGGATGAAAAGTTGCAACAAAAAGCTTCTATTCCCAAGAAGTTAGAAGATGGATGGGAACCCATCATTGACATGCATGTTAATGGTTTTGATTGCCATGCTTTATGTGATCTAGGTGCTAGTATCTCTATTATGCCTAGAAAAATTTATGACATGCTTGATTTACCACCGCTTGAAAAATGTTATTACGATGTTCCTATTGCTGATGTTGCTAAGAAGAAACCTTTGGGATGGATTAATGATGTTCTTATTGTGGTTAATAATAACCTTGTTCCCATTGATTTTCTTGTTATGGATGTTGAATGCCATGCTTCATGTCCTATTATTTTGGGAAGACCCTTTTCTTCTAAATGTAGGTGCCATCATTGATATGAGAGAAGGCACCATCAAATATAAATTTCCACTAAAGAAAGGTATGGAACACTTCCCTAGGAAAAGAAATAAATTACTTTTTTACTCTATTCTTAGAGCAAATTATGAGCTTGATGCTTCATCACTTGATGTTACTTGATTCGCAATTTTCTGCGCCTAGCTCAAAGGCGTTAAAGAAAAGCACTCTTGGGAGATAACCCAATGTTTACATTCAGTACTTTTTCTTTTATTTGAGTCTCAGAAGTCATTGCTACTGTAATTACCGCTCCGTATCATTTTTATTTCATTGTTGTGCCAAGAGAAGCCTCTAATTCGAGTGAGGTAAAGATTTGGGGATGTTGCTGTCCTGAAACTGTTTTCAGTGCTGCACCGTAAAAATTTGTGAAAATTCTCTGTATATCTTTTGGACCTGCGATTTCTTGTGAATATGCCCCAGGTTATATCCAAACTTTCCTTAGTTTAACACTTTTTTATTTGAGCGACAGAAAACCCCTTAAAAAATCGGCCTTTATCAGCTGTTCTGTTTTGACAGATTGCTGCCACTATTCGTGTTTGCCACTTTATCGCTTTCTTTGCGAGTTCTTTTGATCATAGAACTTTTGGGGAAGTTGCTACAGTAGTATACACTTTATATGTGCTGGTTTTGGGTTGAAACCTAAAGCAAAAAGAGGTTGATTATATGATATGCTTACACTAATGTTGCTAATAGAATTGTGTTGAGTTTTGTATGAAGGAAGTTTTCAAGTGTAGGGATTGGAGAATGATGAGATGAGTTGAAGAATGGACAAAAGATCAAGCTTGGGGATGCCCATGCATCACCCCAAGAAATATCCAAGAAGTACAAGCGTCAAAGCTTGGGGATGCCCCCGAGGCACCCCTTCTTCATTGGCAAAAATCAGGTCACCTTTCAAGACACTATATTTTTATTGCTTCATGCACTATGTGTTTTTCTTGGAGCGTCAGTTGTTTTAGTTTTCTTTGTTAGTTTTGTTTTGTTTGCTGCAATAAATGGTTGGACCCCAACAAATTTCTTTTGGAGAAGTTGCCTTGCTTTTCATTTGCAAAGAATGCTCTAGTTTTCATTCTTATAAAAAACCGAGTGTTCTTCTTTTTTTGCTACTGCTTTTGGTTTTCATTTTTGCCTTGATTTACGTTCAGATCTTCTTATATTTATTTATCAAGGTGTATTTTAGCCTCTGGACCATGTTGGTTTTCATCAAAAGAGGTGGATTAAAAAAGTCTGAATGGTGTTAGAAAAGAGAAAAAGCTTTATGCAAAAAAGTGGTACAAGAAGGAGCTTGTGTAGACTGCGGCTTAGGATTTTTCATGTCATGCTTGATGTCTTTTTGATAGTATGCTTAGTGGTTTTGCTGTAGCATGACTTGTCTCAAATAACTGAGATTGCTTAATGAGCCTTTGAAAAAATCATGCATTGTTTTAAATTATTTGGAAGCATTATTTTGGTTTTCTCCTTGATGCTTTATTGGGGTTGACTTGGCGCATGCTTACGCATGTTAGACTCATACAAAGTCACCAAGAGCCTCTATGATCATCTAGCTTTTAACTTTTGATGCCATCTTATGCTTCTTTTAATGTCGCTTTGTCGCTTTGCATGATTATGGCCATTGTTGCTCTCTTAGTTGGTCGCTCCCAGTCTTTTGCTAGACCTCGCCTTGTACTGAGTATGAGCTCTACTCGTGCATTCAACTCCTAAAAACCAAGTTGTTCCAACATGTCCACCATACATACCTACTAGCAATTTGCTGTTCCAAGTAAATTTGACTTTCTTTTATCTACTCTTCAAATTAAACTCTTACCAGTGTTATGCAAAAATTGGTCAGTAAAGCTCTCACGAACCGGAAGGCACACTTTACTTTTTCTCGTTCCTAAAAAATTGACATTGTGGTCTCTTATGTTGAGTTGTTATGGTTACAAGTTGTAAGTTTGGAGACAAGCCCATCCATGCTGTCATGGGGCAAGCTTTCAACATTCAACTTCTTATTTGAGTTGATATCATGATCTTTTGTTTATGGATACTCGCGGTGTGAAATGAATTGGGAATCTTGCAAGATCATGGAGTTTGTATATGTGTTAGAGAAATGGCTGGGCCGCCAATCTAAACCATGCATAATTCATGGTGGAAATTTGCAGCATGCCCATAGTGGACATTCGACGACGCATCTCAAAATAAAAAGCTATACAAATGGTATATAAAAGAGATGTCGAGGTGTTCATTGTCTACTTGTCCTATCATTTTGATGTGGGCTTGCTCCATGTCATCGGGCATGGAGGTACCATGTTGGCGGTCCTCGATGATACATGTATACTTACAATGACAAGAGCTCGCTTGGGACTCTAAGTAAAGTAGCATGAGGTTTGGGTACTCGTATTCACAGGACACGAGGTTTTCAACTTATGATTTGTCAAGCATATGCATCATAATTGTTCTCACATTAACTTTAACCATTCAAGATGCTTATGATGGGGGCAATGAGAGCTCAAAGCCGGTAAGTACCATAATTTTTGAAGGATTTAAAACTTGCAATCACTGCTTCCCTCCGTGAAGGGCCTTTCTTTTACTTTTATGTTGAGTCACCACCTTCTATCTTTATGCACCATTAAGAGTGTCGATGTAATGGATACCGGGGTATCCCGGTCCACCTGCTCCTGGGCCCCTTCATCGGCCCATCTTCAGCCCAGGGGAGCATCGATGACCCAAGACCACGGAGAAGACCCTCATGAGGAGGCGCCTCATGAGGAGAACGACGACCAAAACCGCTAAGGACCAGAAGACCTCCTCACGATCCCCTGCTGGTGAGGAGAGGGACCACGCCCACGTCAGCTCGGCCCGATGGCGTGCAGAGCAAGAAGATAGGGGCAGAAGACCGCGTACCGCCCATGCTACCTCCAACAGGGAGAAGACCAACTTTCGCTGTGTTTGCATAAAGCAGCATAGTGGTTGTTGGCCACCCCCTAAAAATAGCGTGGATGGTGCAGGGCGCCAGAAGAAGACGTCAGCTTCCTCCACCCACTCCCATGGACCGGCGCCACTGCTCTGCAAAGACTACATCCACCGAAGAGTATAGTCTATGGCTGTCCTTCCTCCTTGGCCGTATGTGGCAACCCCTTCCCCAAGATGATAAGGGGAAGGAGGTGCTGGGCGCTATAAAAGGAGGGGAAGCAACCCTTAGAGGGATCGAATCTTCATCTTCTTCAGGCTGCTAGTTGGGCACACAGGTTCTTCAACCTCTGGCCAACTAGAGCTTGGTAACCAAAGCCTTGTACTCCTCGCAAGGTGTCGCATAGTAATATAAGAAGGCAGGAAGTAGGGGTTTTACCTCACCACGAGGGCCCTGAACCTGGGTAAGGCTTGGTGTCTCTCTCTGCAGTGCGTTGTGCGTTCTATGACTTGAGGCTTCCATCACCGTGTTTCGTTGCGATCCAAGATCACCCACGTCCAGCCCCCTGCGTTCGAATCTTAGGGTCCGTCACATGGTACCCTGTGTTCTTGCGACATGAAATCCATTGACATTTGGCGCGCTAGGTACGGGGCTGTGGTGTGTTTTCTTCTAGATCTGCTTTGACATGGCCGACGCCAACGCAAAGACTTGAGCGTTTTCACCGCTGCAACGCTGTTCGGGGGCAAACCAAGCCCATCTTTTGTCGTCGGAAGCCTCCGCCGGGGAAGAGGAGGAGGAAGATCTAGAATCCTCTTATCTCCCATCCAGGCAAACGGAGCCCTCGCTCTCCTTCACCGCCACCGCCACTTCTCGTGCTCGTTCTAGGAGTCAGTTGACTCCTGCGCAGGCTCTCGCCATGGCGCAGGAGCTGCTGCACTGTCAACCCACTGATGACGGGCGTGAGGGGTGGCGCGCTCGAATCACCGAGCTCGTCGCCATCGCCAATGAAGACCCGGCCCTGGGAGGAGCCCAGGGCGCGGGGGGCCCAGATCCAGCGCCGGGGCATGGTGCCCTAGGTGCCGGAAATGGGAAGGTCGCCAAGGCCAAAAGGGTGGCGTCCCGTGCCGCATCTTTGCTGCGCGGGGAGCCCAGCTGCCAAATCGTCCAATGCGCTCTGGAAGACGCACGCGTCTCCCTCGAGCGCCGCCGCAAAAATCATGACCGCGCCATCGACGACATCAGCGAAGCTGGCAAGAACGTCAGGACACCTAGTGACCCCATCTACAACCCCGGGTGTCTTGTCCTTACTCGCCAGCAGTGCTACGTGGTCTGGCTTGACAAGTTCAAGCCGGACATTGGCGCACGTTATGATGGGACCACCAATCCTGTCGAATTTCTCCAGCTCTACATTGTCGCCGTCCAGGCCACGCATGGAGATCAGTGTGCCATGGCAAATTGGTTCCCCATGGCCGTCAAAGATGCTCCACAGACTTGGCTCATGAATCTTCCTCATGAATCCGTGACTTCATGGAAGGATTTGTGCCGTTAGTTCATGGCCAACTTCATGCCCACGTACGAGCGCCCCGCCACCAAAAATGATCTTAAGGCGACGCGTTAGTACAAAGGCGAGATGCTTCGTTAGTATATCTAGCGCTTCAATCAGATGAGGAACAAGATTCCCAGGATCTCCAATGATAAGGTCATCTCCGCGTTCTCCACGGGCGTCTCTGACATCAAGATGAGGGAGAAGCTGTCCGTGAATGATGAGCTGACTTCCGTCGTCAGGCTCTTCGAGATCGCCGACCGCTGCACCAAGGCCGAGGAGGGGAGGCTCTTTGTGCACAACTTGCCAGAGGTGCTTCCCCCAAAGCCGCAGTCCAAGGACCCCAAGCGTAAGGAGGCTGCCATCCTCGCCGCGGAGCCTGATCATAAGCAGCACCGTGGGGACCGCTCTGAGTGCGATAAAGGTCGACGTCGCCGCTTCTGCATTCTCCACAAGAAGGACACCCACAATACCGACGATTGTTGGATTCTCCAAAAGTTTCACGAAGAAAATGGTGTCACCAAGTGCCGCGGAGGTGGCTGCAGCTACGGCAAGAGTGGATCCCGGGGCGATCACCGCGATCGCTGCCACAATGGTCTGTCTCAAGAAGATCTCGAGCCGCTACCGCTGCCTCCACCAGCAAACGATCGTCAAGAGAAGAACCAAGGGGGCTATCAAGAGCCGCCAGATTTTGCCGCTTACCTCCTGGGTGGAGTTGAGGCTCCACTGTCTAACCGCCACTTCAAGCAGCTATCGCGAGAGATCATGGTGGCACAGCCTGGCGCGCCAACCGCTGATGAAGTGGTCTACCAGCAAGATCGGCTTCGATGAGGAGGATCATCCAGCCTCCACCAGGGGCATGGGCACAATTCCCCTTTTGTGCACGCTGACCATCAACAACGTCGCCATCAACCATACTCTCATCAACGGAGGGGCGGGCCTCAACATCATCTCAGTTGAGATCTTCGATATGATGCAGGTGCCATACCATTGGCTCATGCCAACTCGACCGTTCTATGGGGTAACCGAAGGGTCTACAACGCAATAGGGCAGGTACGCTTGCCCATCTCCTTCGGCACCCGGGACAACTACAGGACGGAAAGCCTCGACTTCGATGTCGCTTACATCATGCTGCCCAGCCTTGGCAAGGTTTATGGCAGCATGCACCATGGCTTCAACATCCTCAAGATTCCGGGTGCCAACGGCACGATCACCATGCGCTGCAATGAGAAAGATGCTCTCCGATCTGTGGAGCATGTCTACCGTGAGGCCGCCACCATGTTCCCCGCTGATGAAGATCTACTGGAACACTCCGGTGACCCCACGAGGAAGAAGCAGCTCGTGTCTTAGGAACATGCTATTGCGAAGAAGGCCTCTTTCGAGCCCAACCTGCCAGGCTCGACAGGGAAGAAGTTCGCCGCCTCTGCATCGCCTACTCCAAGTGAGGACCTAGTTCATCCGATGATGGACATGAGCAATTGGGGAAGCTGCGGTGCCCTCGTGAAGAAGGGCCCTAGTTCACCCAAGAGCGCTCTGCAACTCATCACCATTGGGGCAGGGCTTTCCCCAAAGAGGAAAGCGCGCTCGTCACCTTTCTGCGGGCAAACTCTGACATGTTTGCTTGGACTCTGTTAGATATGCCCGGCGTTCCCAGGAAGGTGATCAAGCACCACTTAGGCCGTGTGCCCTCAGGCACACCCCGTGAAGAAAAAGACCAGGAACAGCGCAAGAGAAACAAGACTTCATCGTCCAAGAATAGAGAAGCTGAGAAGAAGGCCAAGCTGATATGCGAGGTAGCCCACCCCACCTGGATAGCCAATCCGGTGGTCATCCCAAAGGCCAATGGAATTGGGCGCCTCTGCGTGGACTTCACAAGTCTGAACAAGGCCTATCCAAGGATCCTTATCCTCTCCCAAGGATAGATCAAATCATCGACTCCACCGCCGACTTGTGACCTCTGTTGCTTCTTGGATGCATTTCCGGCTATCATCAGATCAAGATGGCAAGGGAGGACGAAGAGAAGACTGCCTTCATCACGCCCTGCGGTATGTACTACTACGTGTGCATGCCCTTTGGCCTGAAGAACGCAGGAGCCACCTTCCAAAGGCTCATGCGTAAGGCCTTGGGGGCTCAGATGGGAAGAAACGCGGAAGCCTACGTTGACGATATCATTGTCAAGACTCGCGAGAGTCACTCCTTCATCGAGGACCTGGAGGAACCTTTGCCAACCTGAGAAAGGTGAGTATCAAGCTCAACCCCGCCAAGTGCGCCTTGGCGTGCCGTCGGGAAAGTTGTTGGGGTTTCTCGTGTCTCATTGCGGGATAGAGGCGAACCCTGACAGGTCAAGGCTATCGAAGAAATGCGTCCTCCACGCAATCTCAAGGAAATGCAATGACTTGCGGGATGCATGGCAGCCCTGGGCACTTCATTGTGAGGAGTGGGGAAAAAGCTTTGCCCTTCTTCAAGCTCATAAAGCGCACCGGGAAGTTTGAGTGGACTCCAGAAGCTGACAAGAACCTTCGTTGAGCTCAAAAGGTACCTCACGAGCCCACCGATCATGGTTGCCCCAACATTCCGCGAGCCCTTGCTACTCTACATCGTGGCAACCCCAAGAACTGCAAGCACAGTCCTCATCACGGAACCGACAACAAGGTAATCACAAAAGAAAAGGTCGATCCTTCCTACCCGGGGGCTCCTCGCGAGGTAGAAGGGGATGTTCCCTCAGTCCCTCAGGAGGAGCTGCCCGCAGTGACTCGCCGGCCAAGCTGCTCTCCCAGAGCAGTGCTCCTATGCCTCCCAAGGAGGGACCTCCCGAGGAAGTCACCAAGTGCAAAGCCAGTGTACTTCATCAGCACGATGCTATGCGACATGCAGGAGTGCTACACCATGCAGCAGAAGCTGCTCTACAACCTGCTCGTTGCTTCAAGGGAACTACGCCACTACTTCCAGGGTCACCCGATTAAGGTGGTCACTGATCGTCCCCTGGAGACCATTCTACGCAATCCCAATGTCACTGGGCGGGTGGCAGAGTGGGCTGTGGAGCTTCAAACCCTTTGAGATCTTCGAAACACCAAGGTAATCAAGAGCAAAGCTTTGGCTAAGTTCACCACTGAATGGACTGATCCATTCGCCGATGAGTCTCTGGAAGAGGAGTCAACGCTTCCAGGAGAGGAAGCCCCAGGCCTCTGGGTCATGCACTTTGACGGCGCCTTCAACCTTCCCGGCGCGGGGGCTAGCACCATCCTTACCTCTCCCTCTAGAGACAAGATCTTCTACGCTATCTAGCTCTGCTTCAAGCCCGAGCACAAGGTCTCCAACAACATCGCGGAATACGAAGGACTACTCGCCGGCCTAAGGGCGGCGAACATGTTGGGCATCAAGCGCCTCATCGTCAAGGGAGATTCATAGCTGGTGTGAACTTCTTGAATAAGAGCTACACTCCAAGGGATGAGCACATGGCTGCTTATCTGGAGGAGCATCGAAAGATGGAAAAGCACTTCCAGGGCCTGGAACTAAAGCACATCCCGAGAGGGGAGAACATGGAAGCGGGCGAGATTGCCAAACGCGCCTCCCATCGATTGGCACAACCTGCCGGCGTCTTCGAGGAGCGTCTCTTCAAGCCATCTGCTTCTCCGTCACCGCCTAAGCCAGACTCTCCGCCTGCACTGCCGCCGCCACCAGAGCAGGGGGCTCTGGACTGCGGGCCTCCTTCGGGTGACCGCGTCCTTCTGGCATTGGCATGGCAGGAGGGAGTGGATTGGATCCTCGAGCTCAAGGCCTTCCTTGTCAGCAGCAGGCTTCTCGAGGATGAAGAGGAAGCCGAAAGGATAGTGCGTCAAGCTTCAGGCTACGATGTCAAAGATGGTGACTTTGTACCGGTGTCGTCCTAACGGCGTCGCTCTGAAGTGCATATCAACTCAACTAAGGCCAAAAGCTAACCAGGGACATCCACGCTGGCGAATGCGGGCATCACGCTTCTGCTTCAACTCTCACCGCGAAGGCATATCGAAGCGGCTTCTACTGGCCTTCAGCCCTTGGGGACGTAGCGGAGATGGTCAAGAGGTGCGAGGCATGCCAATTCCATTTCAAGCAGATTCATCAGCCGGCGCAGGAGCTCCAAACCATCCCACTCACTTGGCCCTTTGCTGTTTGGGGACTGGACATCCTTGGTCCATTTCCCTGAGCGCAAGGGGGCTACCGCTACCTCTACGTCGCCATCGACAAGTTTACCAAGTGGGTGGAGGTGGAGCCGGTGTGCACAATCTCGGCCTGGTCCACAGTCAAGTTCATTCGTGGGCTGGTCTGCTGCTTTGGTGTGCCTAACTGCATCATCACTGACACGGCAGCCAGTTCACCAGCGGCTATTCTGGGAGTACTGCACATCGGCCGACTCAAAATCTATTTCGCCTCCGTTGCATACCCCAGGAGCAATGGCCAAGCCGAGCGTGCCAACGCCGAGGTCCTAAAAGGACTCAAGATGAAAAGCTTCAACGCCAAGCTCGAAGCCTGCGGCAAGAAGTGGTTGGACAACCTCCAATCCATCTCATGGTCCATAAGGACAACCGCCACCAAACCCACTGGAGAGACCCCTTTCTTCCTGGTCTATGGGGCGAGGCTGTTCTTCCCACCGACATCAAGTTTGGTCACCAAGAGTGCTCACCTTCGACAAAATTCGCCAGAGGACCTCATCAAAGACCACCTCCTCCAGCTTGAAGAAGTTCGGTGCCAAGCCGCGCTCCACGCCGCGAGGTACCAGCAAGGACTGCGCCGCTACCATAGCCGCCATGTTCACGAAAGAACCCTGGAGGTCGGCGACCTGGTGCTGAGAAGAGTACTCTATCTCGCGAGGGCCTGCAGAAGCTGTCGCCAATGTGGGAAGGCCCCTTCAAGGTGACGCACATCGCCAGGCCGGGCTCGGCGCGGCTGGAGACCATGGAGGGCGTGCCGGGTGGGGAACCCGTGGAACATAGCTCACCTACGAAAGTTCTACCTGTAGTTCCTCACGAGGAAGAAGACCATTTACACGGCACTTTGTATTAGCTTAAACTGCTCTTTAGCACTGATATTAAGTTATAGCGCACTATAGCGCCTCTGCTTGGCATGATATTACAATGGTATGAGTCCATTTATTTTCTATTGTACTCCACGCAGAAGGGGGCTAGGCACGGTGTCTATGCTGGGGCCTTCGCCCGGAAAACAGCAAGCCCAAAAACACCCGAAGGGAATGAGCTTAGTTTATTGATCACCTCCAAGTACCCATGGTGCTTAGTTCCTCGCGAAGTACACCAAAAATAAAAAAATCTTCGAGAAAAGTCCAAGGTGTTGCCAAAGGCACCCGCTAAGGACTGGCGCCTCGTGAGCAACCCTCACGAGGGAGCCAGGACGCGTCGATGGACAAGGCATCTGCAGGAAGATTCCCTCTCGCGAGGAAGGCCTAATGTGGCAGGATTATTGAAGACCAAGGCTGCTCCGATCAATCTTGCAAAGGAGACGCAGATCCGGAGATCCGTGCCAGGCCCTTCACCTCATGAGCAACCCTCAACGAGGTGTCGATGTCTCTGGGCTCTCTTAAGCGTCGACATTTTCATGTCCATGAGGGTCCAGCTTCCCTCATCGACGAGGAAGGCCCCATGAATTGCCACGCGTAGCAATTTGCTCTTAGCTGCTGGCACAGATAGTGCCGTGCTCCTCCATGATGGAGAAGGTCCCTATGCCAGTCACAGGGGCATCTTATTCGCCTTCTTTTTTCGTTTGTTTTATCGACTTGTTTTTTCATTTTCTGGGATTTGGGGTTTTTTCTCTTTTCCAACTCTTTCTTCAACTTCTTGTCTCAGGAATCATCCAGCGTCACCCGCGCCAACCTCGTCCTGAGCTCTGTGGCGCTGGGAGGCCTCCCGTCGACGCTAACAACTCACCAGGGCTCTCGAGTGTATGAATGACTAGGACAATGGAGAGCAACAGGAAGCCAAATGCAAAATAGCTAACAGGGAAATTTCATTAAAGTACCCTTAGCGGGGAAAGGAGCAAAAGCACGGCAGGGCATACCCTGCCGGCGAGAACTACACAGCAAAAGAGGGGAGGAGACTAGCTCCCCTCCCCAGAAGACTACCGCATCAGGATCTCCTCTTCACTGTGCCGCGGGCTAGGGGTAGGTGCGGCGGATGCCGGCGGCGGTGAAGATCCGCACCGAGGCCTCCAGCATCCCCAGCTTGAAGCGGAAGACGAGGTGGTCGCCGATGCGGAGGCGATGGCCAAGGGCAAAGGCCCTCCAGTGGCCAGAGAGGGACGGTGTTGCCGCCCGCTCCGAAGAGGATGTCCACAGGCCAGAAGAGATCTGGCCTGCTCTGCTCCCCAGGGCAATCTCCCCAGCGGCCGCGCCGGGGGCGTAGATCACCCTTCGGACTGCATCAGGCAGCGAAAGGGAATTGAAGCCCCAGACATCGATGACGACGAGGAGCTCCAGGAAGTGGGACATAGGGGCAATGAGGGGCCCCAGCATCACCGCCGCCAAGGGCCGGGGAGTGGCCACCACTCCGACCATCGGTGGGGCTACCTCCTGTGGCCCCAGCCCATCTGCAGCAGGGGGAAGGGGGCCTAGCACGGCCTCCACCTCCTGGAGAGCACAATCAATGCTCCCCGAGGAGCGGGGAGCCAGCGCCGCCGTCAATGGCGACGGCGAGTTCAGTGTGAGACCCCGAAGGGTCAGGGCACCGGAGGTTCCCGGGGCAGCACGGCTCGCCTCGTCCTGCCTCGGCGCGCCGATGCGCAGGGGGCCACCGGCGCCGGGCATCCACCGGGCAGGAACTTTCTCCTTGTTCCTACTACCCGGCGGGCGTCCCCGGCGCTTCATCCCCGAGCTTGGTCTAGTGGCGGAGGAGGTGGAGGGATCCATGAGCTTGGGGGCGAGGAAGAAGAAGTTGCACTGGAGGAAGAAGGTAAGGTGCCAGAGGTCTCGAGGAGGCTGTATTTAAGGGGACGGCTGACGTCGTTGCATCCCATCCCGGCACGGGAATCGAAGCTTTGGCGCAGCGCTCTGCAGTGAAGTGACGCGCCATCATGACGGTTTGACACCTCGGGGACTGCAACATCACCCGCTATTTCGTCTCACCAGCTGTGGCCACGCCACATGTCCGCGGCCTCTGCATCTTCACATGGTCCTCTGACCGTGCGTTGACATGCGTGGCCGGTGGGCCCAGTAGCTTCTAGGGTCCCTGGCCCTTCGCTTCCTCCAAAGGGCGCGTTGGCAGGCTAGTCCCCCGGGGGCTACTGTCGGTGTAATGGATACCGGGGTATCCCGGTCCACCTACTCCTGGGCCCCTTCAACGGCCCATCTTCAGCCCAGGGGAGCATCGACGACCCAAGACTATGGAGAAGACCCTCATGAGGAGGCGCCTCATGAGGAGAACGATGACCAAAACTGCTAAGGACCAGAAGACCTCCTCACGCCCCTGCTAGTGAGGAGAGGGACCATGCCCCTGTCAGCTCGGCCCGATGGCATGCAAACAAGAAGATAGGGGTAGAAGACCGCGTACCGCCCATGCTACCTCCGACAGGGAGGAGACCAACTTTCGCTGTGTCTGCATAAAGCAGCACAGTGGTTGTTGGCCACCCCCCTAAAAATAGCGTGGATAGTGTAGGGCGCCAGAGAAAGACGTCAGCTTCCTCCACCCACTCCCATGGACCGGCGCCACTGCTCTGCAAAGACTACGTCCACCAAAGAGTATAGTCTACAGCTATCCTTCCTCCTTGGCCTTATGTGGCAACCCCTTCCCCAAGATGAATAAGGGGAAGGAGGTGCTGGGCGCTATAAAAGGAGGGGAAGCAACCCTTAGAGGGATCGAATCTCATCTTCTTCAGGCTGCTAGTTGGCACGCAGGTTCTTCAACCTCTGGCCAACTAGAGCTTGGTAACCAAGGCCTTGTACTCCTCGCTAGGTGTCGTGTAGTAATACAAGAGGCAGGAAGTAAGGGGTTTACCTCACCACGAGGGCCATGAACTTGGGTAAGCCTTGGTGTCTCTTCTCTGCAGTGCGTTGTGCGTTCGATGACTCAAGCTTCCTCCACCATGTTTCATTGCAATCCAAGATCTCCCATGTTCAGCCCCCTGCATTCGAATCTTAGGGTCCATCGCGTGTACCCCGTGTTCTTGCGACATGATCCATCGACAAGAGAGCATAGTTGTCATGCTTAGTAAACGTGCATTGTCCCAATTTTCATTGATTGATTCATATTATTGGTTTCACTTGTTCTCAAATTATTTGTTTCTAGTCGCCCTATTTAAACTTGAAGGTGTCCTATGCATTTATGTTTTGCTCTCCATGAAGGACAAGCTGAAACCATTTGTATGTTTTTTCCTTATGATTTGAACACATGTTTGACTTTCATTATTTTATTTTCATGATCTTTTGTTTTGTGTTCATTTGCATGTTTACAACATGGTTGCTAAGTTTCTATTGTCAAGATTATATCTTTAATGCCCATGTTTTAAGTTCTTTTGATCCCAGCTCACAAATGTTTACATATATGATCAGATTATGTAGGTGCATGTCACCTCAAAAATTATTTCTTTTGTTATCACTTACCTACTCGAGGACGACAGGAGTTTAGCTTGGGGATGCTTGATACGTCTCCAACGTATCTATAATTTTTGATGCTCCATGCTTGTTTTTAAACCATTTGCGCAATGTTTTGTTACACTTCGTGGCACTTTTATGCATTTTCTGGAACTAACCTATTACAAGTCGCCACAAGTGCCAGTTGTCCCTGTTTTCTACTACTTTTGTGTTTCAGAAAGTTACATAGGAATATTCTCAGAATTGGACGAAACAAAAGCCAAACGTCCAGATATTTCACACGGAGCTTCTAGAGAACCGAAGAGGAGTAGGAGTGGGGGCCATGAGGGGCCCTCATGCCAGGCTGGCGCGGCCCAGGCCCTGGCCACGCCGCCTATGTTGAAGCCACCTTGGTCCACTCCTAATGATGCCCTTCGCCTATAAAGACCCCCAATAGGAAAAACCTAAGTACCCAATCAATTTTCCAGAAGAACACATCGTGATCCGCCGTCATCATCGACCCAAGATCGGGAGGGTCCAGAAGCTCTTCCCGGCACCCGCCGGAGAGGGGAATCACCATCGGATGTCTTCTTCATCGCCATGCTTGCCTCCAGAGTGATGAGTGAGTAGTCTACCTTAGACTATGGGTCCATAGGCAGTAGCTAGATGGTTGTCTCCTCCACCATGTGCTTCATGTTTAGATCTCATGAGCTGGCCCTACATGATTGAGATCACCATTATGTAATTCTACATGTTTTGGTTTATTGGGACCGATGAATATTGGTGTTATGATTGAGTTGCTATACTAAATATATCTTATGTTATCTCTATGTTGTTTATGATCTTGCATGCTCTCTGGTTGTTAGTAGCTATCTTGGCCGATTAGTTTCTAGTAACTCCAAGAGGGGGTATTTATGCTCGATAGTGGGTTCATGGCCTCTATTTAATCTGGGGGGTGACAGAAACCCCTAAGGTAGATGTGCTATTGCTACTAGGGAGAAAAACAATATTCATATGCTCGAGGGCATATGCTTTGTTTACATTACACACTTTGCTTAATGCAATTATCTGTTGTTTTGCAACTTAATACTCTTGGGTGTTCGGATGATATCCCCGGGAGTGGATTATTAGTCATAGATGCAGTTGGATGGCAGTCTATGTATTTTTTGTTGAATGCCCAGAGTAATCGCATAGTGATCTTCTTGACATATCACATTATCTTTATTCTATCAATTAGCCAACTGTAATTTGTTTACCCAGCATGTGTTAATTATCTTTATGAGAGACAACCACTAGTGAACTGTGGACCCCGGTCCTATTTCCATCATATTGCTATCACCTGTTTACTTTACTTGTACTATTTACTTTACTCGCATACTTCTACTGTTTTCCACTCGATACACTCATACCCTTTTTTTCAAGCAAACCAGTGAGATTGACAACCTCATCGTAAGTTGGAAACAAAGTTCTTGGTTGTGTGTATGCAGGTTCCACGTTGCTACTGGCCAAAGATGAGTCAACAAGTATCATTAAACGGCACCCTTGTTGGAGTGCTATTAAGCCAGTCCGCATCACCTTCAGTTGTCATTGGATTTTTCTTCTCCTGATCGACATACCTTGGTTTCTTATTAAGGGAAAAAGACATGCTGCTGTGCTCATCATACCTTCCTCTTGGGGTTCCCAACTACCTAGCCATAATAATTATCTACTATATTTTCCTATATCAGCTAGGCGCATCAGTAGGGGGCGTGACCAGGGGCCAGGCTGCGCCGCCCTATTGTGTGGGGCCCTCGTGGCCCCACTCTGTCTCCTCTTCGGTTCTCTGGAAGCTTTGGTGAATTTCTGGACTTTTGGCTTTTGTTTTGTCCAATTCTGAGAATATTTCTTGTGTAACTTTTCTGAAACATAAAAATAGCAGAGAAACAGGGAACTGGCACTATGGCGACTTGTTAATAGGTTAGTTCCGGAATCGCAAAAATGCCACGAAGTGTCATGAAACACAAGGCAATGGTGTAAAAACAAGCAGGGAGCATCAAAAATTATAGATACATTTGAGACGTATCAGGCTCCATGCCCTTACCATGCCAATCTCCATCTCTCTATTTCCTATGTTTAGTAGGTTAGGCTCAAAGCCCTTACGATGCTAATTCTCATCACATGCAATAACAACCTAAACCTACACACACACTTATACTCATAATTCACAAAACTTGTGTAGTAAAGATATAAACACCATAAGAATGACACTTGCCATAGTAGTTCTCTGAAGATTGTACTTCTCTAAATCAACACACGTAGTCCTCCATACAACTTATTCAACGTGCCGGTGATGTGGCGGCCTCTAGTTCGTCGTACCGGTTCAGCTTTGGAACAAAACATGGCCGCACGATCGAAAGTCGAACGGACAGCTCGATCTGTGCATACCGATTCGTGTTAAGTAACAGAATAGATACCGTTAGATTTAGATCTAGCAGTCAGAGACAGATCCGCACAGCTAGGGTTCGTCGGGTTTGCCAGAAATGGAGGGGATGGTGGCGCTGCTCTCTGATGGTCCTCAACGGCGATGCTCCGGTGCTCTTCGGTGAATTCCAGGTGGTCAACGAGAATCAGTAGGAGGTGGGGAACTCAAGGGAGATCTCAGGAGGGTCTGAAGTGGCCTTGGTCGACAGAGAAGTGTGGACGGAGGCTACAGACGACAGCAAGATCCGGTGGTGGTGATCTCATAGATTTGCCTTGCTGTAAAAATCAAAACCGGGTCAAGGAGATGCGCACGGTCATGATAGGGAGAGGGTAACCAAACTTGGGACTCGGGGACTTACGGTGCTGTCGGGTTTGAGCTCAAACCGTGGCAGTACAATGGTTCTCCGACAAGGAATTAGGCGGCTTGGCGGCGCTTCCGAGGGAGGAAAAGAGGGGTAGAGTAGCGGAGGACTGGCCTCTTTATAGCAGCAAGCCGAGAAGGTTTTGATGGCCGCAATCACGGGAATTGAACGTGAGGCAAGATCGGCGCTCTGGCTCGGTCTCTGGCAAGATTTTCGAAGGAAGAAGATGGCGACGTGGCCCCTGGCAGGTGGGGCCCACATGTCAGCGAGGGGGAGGGAGAAAAGATACAATTCAGGAAAGTCTGGGTGGGCCGCAGGCCTATTTCTTTTGCTGGGCGGAAGGGTCCCCCGGGTCCATTTCAATATTTTTTTCCTTTTCTTTTCTTTTTTCTATTTGTCATTTCTTTATAACTTTGTATTTGAGCTCCAACTGATCCAAACCAAATGCTAAAATTTTCTAAAATTCAAAATAACATTAGGAAAACAGGAAAGAGCAAGTTTTCATACTAAAACTAATTTCAATAAAAAATCTTATAATTGGTCAAGGAGCTTTATTTGCATAATGCAAAATTATGATTAGGGTTTTTAAAGTAACCCTTGAATTCAGGGAAATATTTTATAATATACTTCTTTGATATTCATTTGCAAACACTCCTTTGGCAATGCAAACCTTATAAATTATTTTGGAATCATTTCCTTTGCTAATAAGCTTGCATAGGTTGAATAAATACAAAATAGTATTTTGAACTCTTATTTTCTCAAATGAGTTTCTTTAAGGAATAATGGAAAGTTTTGAAATGGCTTTTCAAATGAGGCTTTTAAATAAATCCAAAAGTTTTAATTCCTTGTGAAAGTTAAATCAAGACAAGCAACATGATTCCTATTTTATTTATTTTCACATTCCAAAATTTGGGATGTGACAGATAAACACGACCGCCATAGACATGGCTCCGGTGAACCACTCAACATAAATTTATCTTACCACTTTCCACCCAGGTGTTTCATTAACTTAGTTGTTTTTCTTGGTTTTTGCAAAACAAGGTTTTCAATACTTGGTCAAAACATGTGATAACCCTTCCCACAACAAGAGTAAGGCAACCTATAGCAGTAGCAGTTCTACTAGGAGATGTAAAAGCTAGACATAGGCTAGACAAAAGACCTAGCATAAAATCTATCTACTAGACATATCTTATAAAAACACCTACACATGCATCTTCTACAAGAAAGCTACAAGTGACAAAACTTTAGTAGGACAGGGAGATGATGACACTTGCCTTAGTAATTTTTTCTGAAGATTGTTCTCTTAGTCAACACACATGGCTCTCCATAAAACTATAAGATAGAAAGTAATACAACATAAACACACCTTTCAAGTAATATAATCAAACAAGACATCAAAAGTGTTTATTTGTTTTATCTTAGTCTTGATTTGTCTTAGTGATGATTGGACAAAAGATTGTGTTATAAAATTGACTTGATATGGATGGAGAGAATGGCTAAGTCAAGGACTTCAAAGGATTGATGGGGGTTTTCTAGATTGTTAGGAAGTGTCAAACACTTAGCAAAAACAGCTTAAGGGTATTCTTAGGCTTGGGTTGAGAAGTTGGATGAATAACTTCTAAGTCATGAGGACTAACACTTTCATCTTCTTGACTTGAGGCTCTCTTCTCTTGATCTTCTTCCTTGACTTCAACTCCTTGTCTTATCTTCATCTTCTGGTGTGGCCTTTCAACTTCATGTCTTCTCTTCAACTTCTGGTTTGGCCTTGAACTTCATGTCTTGATATTGGAAACTTCTGCGCCATAGTGTTGGAGGGGTAGTCAAAATACTTAGAAGAATTTTGGGTAAGAGGGAATTGATAGTTTTGCACTTGGGCAAGAATAGAGAGTAGATTTTTACTAAGTCATGGTAGATTTTATGTGGTCATTGGGACTTAGTACATTTCACACTTGTTGGTTTTAGTGGGATAAAACAAATAGCACAAGGTGCATGATAGGAAATTGGTTGCAAGGTGCTCATATAACACCACTATATTTTGCAAAAGGATGAACTAATGGGGTTGTCTCTTGGAAAAGTGTGAAAAATGTGTGTGGAGTATTCTAGTGGTTTTCTATTATCAAGATAATCAATTTTGCAAAAGAATTCATACCTAAAATATTTCTAGAATTAAATCTAGGGAGGAAATACTCAAATTCTCATTTGAATTTGAATACTTAAGAAAATTTGCCCAAATAATTTATGCAGTAGTTCTACTAGATAGGGGACAACAGTGTGATCTATTTGTAAAAAGAATCAACTGAAAATGATTTATGGAATTTGAACTATATAAAAAACACTCAAACTCACTTATTTAAATTTGAATGTTTTCAACTAGTTCAAAAGACAGATTTTATTACAGAATAGTGTTCTACACATTTTTAGGAACTCAGGGACATATTATTTGCAATTTTTGGATCTACGAAACGAAAGATATGTATTTTACAAGTTTGCAGATATTTAAAAGAAGTTTAAATCTAATTTGAACCAGAACGGATGCGTGCTCGACACGTGGCGCAACCTCGTTGGAGGGTACCGGTTCGGCTGGATCACGCACGCATGCCGTTGGATCTAAAGTAGATCTGATGGACCAGATCACATCATACCCTTTTGGTTAGTGGATCTATCAGGACCCGACGACCTTGATCAGACATCAAGGATCAGACCAGAGAGAGAGCTCACCGGGGGAGTTAGGGTTCCAGCGAGAAATCCAGTGAGGGCGGTTCGGTGGTGGTCTCCGGCGGGGCTGTAAGGGCTCCTAGAAGATGGCATGACCACGACGAGGCTCGGCATGGCGAGGCAATCTCGAAAATGTGATCTTCACCCTCGATTGCGTCCAGCAGGGAGATAGGGGATCAGCTAGAGCTCGGTGGTGCAGCGATGAGCTTCGGTCGTCAAACCTACGCTCGATCTGCTATGAATCAAGGCAAAAGAAACTGTCAGAGGGGCACCGGAGAGAGGGGAATGTGATGGGGGAGGGAAAAGGGGCTAGGGTACACCACCGATGTCAGATTTGATCGAAGATCCTCGCAGGTCTGTGGAGACCCGACGAGGAATTTCGTCGCCTTCATTTTGTTTCAAGAGGAGGGTGAAAGGGAGAGAGGAGAGGACGTCCTGGCCTATTTATAGGCCCGACGGTGTGGAGAGGGGGTTAGGGTTAGGGCTCGGGGGGAATCAGACGGCGCAGCGAGCTCCCGTGCTGGGGCTGGGCTCCTGCCCGAGGAAGGGGATGACCCTGACGGGTGGGACTAGGCTGTCAGCGACCAAGGAAGGGGGCGGCGTAACATTTTGGGACGAAGCGCAGTTGGGCCATGGCCGATTCGGTGGCTGGGCCGAAAGGCTCCCCACGGCCGTCTTTATCTCTTTTTTGTTCTTTTCTTTTTCTTTTTCTGATTTCCTATTTATTTCATAACTTATTCAAAATAGATTCAATTCCATCCAAACCAGTTTCAAAAGTTTTTGAAATCTCAAGGAATCATTTCAAGACACTAAGAAAGCACTTCTCATAAATAAATCAAATTTTCAATAAAGACTTTATAATGGGCCAAAGGGCTTTGTGTGCATATTTGCAAATATAGAAATAGCATTTTAAATTGATATTTTAAAATCAGAGAATAAGCTTTATAGAAATAGTACATAAATTTTATTTTCAAACATGCCTTTTGGGCATAGCAAGGTTTTATTTGATATAAATCATTTTGTAAAATATTTCTTTTACAAATGTGCTTGCATAGTATTTGAATAAATGCAATATGGTATTTTGAATCTTATTTTTCTCAAATAAGTTTTCCAAGTAATAATAGAAATTTTGAATTGGCTTTTCTACTAGGGTTCTAAGATAAATCAAAAAGTTTTTAATTCCTTGTGAAATTTTAAATTCAGTCAAGCAAACATGGTTCCTATTTTTATGTATTTTTACATTCCAAATTTTGGGATGTGACGGACTACCACCCTTAAAAGAAATCTCGTCCCGAGATTTGGAGAGGCTAGAAAGAAAGATGGGTTTTGGGATACTAGGTGGGCTACCACCCTTAAAAGAATTTTTTTGTGTGGGTAGCCTAGTGACGAGGGGTTAACTCGACAAATGTCCTAGATGAAGGACTTAGGATCGGGGGAATAGGGCGTCGGATGAACTCGAAGGTAAAGTTAGTCAAAATAGGTGTATATCGAAAGTAAACTTGGGTGTTCAACCTGGCTTGCTTTCAATCTGCCCTCCACCGTCCTCTCCTGGCCCCTATATATAGGTGGCTAGGTCTCGAGGATCGGGTCGGGTTCGATACAGATTACAAATATCGACATACAGTAATAACTCATATTCGACTATCATTACAGTTGGGCCTAACTCAACGGGCCTCAGGGGTACTCAACTAACGGGCTCTAGTAATTATACCCTTGTCAGTAGCCCCTGAGATTCTACCAGAATTGCAGATTCAGGTTGAATCTCTAATCTTCAAATCTTCGACTTGGATAATTCTTCATCTTCTTCAAATCTTCGACTTGGTCTTTCGACTTATGATAATGATAATTCGCTCGCAAGGGGTCTTGATGAACAAGCCTGACAACTCTGACGGATCAAGAGGTCAGTTAACTGCCAGAACAGATACTTGTCACCTACTTCAAATTCAATCCCCTTGGACTTGAATTCGGGATACCGGTCAAACTCACTCTTTTGCCTCATTTAGGACTTACAAAAAATGAGTCCCAGTGGTTCTCAGGGTACCCAGTGCGTCCACCAGGATTTTCTTCGCGTCGTAGACACGGATACATACCAGCAGAGCGCATCCATGTGCGTATACCAGGCCACACAGGACGGATCCCGGGGTCTTACCTTTGTGATAAATCACGGCATTCGAGTTTTGTTACGATAACACAACTCGAGAATCTTATGTCGCAGTCAAATTTCGACTGAAAATATTCGGGTTTCTGCAACCAAAAAACTCGCTCCCGATGGGAGTAATCTCTCTCCAATTTGTTGACTACGTAGTCGAAGTTTTGTATACTTATCCTTCTGCATCTTCAATATTGATCATTTCATCTCTATCGGGTGCGCGCTCAGCGCTCCCGATGGGAGTAGCCCCCGAGGCTATGTTTGGGGACTTGTAGTCAAGCATAGGCTCAAAGTTCAGCTCTTCTTTCTTCTGTGGATATCTTACTGTTGACAAGCCCCCGAGTCCAAGTCGAGGTTTCCATATCGCGCGATCATAGTCTCCTGTCTTGTTTTTCTTTATTGATATTATCGTCTGCTGTACGCAGAATTTAACTCCTGCTTAAAATTTGTTTGTGGGCTGCGCTATAGCACGGGGGCCCAATAATATGCGCTTATAAATAAAGCACCATCTGGCAAGGATAAAAACCCTAATCAGATCCTTTCCTCTGCCGCATCATCTTCTCTCCTCCATCTAGGGTTTTTCTGAGGTTTCTCTTTCGCACTCATGGCAGATGCTGCAGGCTCCCATCTGAACCTTGGTTCCCCGGTGATACCACGAGGTCGGGGTCGCCCTCGCGGCAGCAAGAACAAGAGCACCGCGCTGGCCGCCGCAAGAACTTCGTCAGATGCTCCGGCTAAGCGCCGTCCCGGCCGCCCACCTAGTAGCAAGAACAAAGCCAAAGTGACTAACGTCACTCCAGGCCCTGCTGCTCCTTCTCCTGCTGCGCCTGCCGCTTCCGCTGCTCCTCCTCAAATCTTCTCCTTCCTCTGCATTGCCATGGTGCAATGCCGTGAAATTCAACGATTACCGCTGAATTTCACGAAATTTATGGATGGCCGCGAACTGCGAGAAGCTGTTCTCCGTGAACAATCTGGCGGCGGCATCCCATACGAGGTGGAGGTATGGTATGATGGTGACGGCGAGCAGTACTTCAGGGGAGGCTGGTCGCAGTTCGCGGAGGACCATGACATCCGTCAAGGTTTCTTCATGGCCTTCGACTTCCATATCGGGACGTTGAAGTTTGACGTGAAGATCTTCGATGGCACTCTTTGCCAGAAGGAGTACGAAGCTTGAAGTCCACTTCTATTAGGACTTGCTGTGTTTTTATGTAATTCCTTTTTGTCATGTCTTTGCTACCATGCTTATCTGTAATGAATATTGTCCAAGTACTCGATGTCTTTTGCTAGTACCATGAGAACAATTTATGTTCTGAGGTATGTTTTCCATATATTGGGCTCTTTGCGAACCAAAAAAGGTAGGAATAATATCGGGTTCTTCTCATGAACCAAATTCTACCAATATTCGCCGGGTTGTCTGAACAACCTTATAATAAGGGAAAAGCCTCCATCTTGTCATAATAATTTTGTTTCGTACGACCCAGGGGTTGAAGCCCCCGAGCGGAGAAGTAACACATGAATCGTACAATTTTGTCGAGTTCAACCCAAAGAACCCGACCCGTGGCCTCATGTTCTGGGTTGAGAAGGCTAACTCGAGTATATTGATATCTTTATATTTAGTCTACGCGTAAAAACGTCATAGCTGTTCTGCATTCCATGGGTTGCTTTCGTCCTTCCCAGTCTTCTTGTCTTGTAGTCGATATGCTCCTCCTGGTATGACTTCTGTGACGATGTAAGGTCCCACCCAAGGGGACTCCAATTTTCCATGGCTATCTTGCCTAAGTCGCAAAACAAGGTCTCCTACCACGAAGGATCGTGGACGAACTCGACTACTATGGTAGTTTTGTAAGCTTTGTTGATACTGCGTAGCCCTTTCTAATGCTTTGTCTCTTGCTTCATCTAGCGCATCGACGTCGTCTTGCAATGCTTCTGTCGATGTCGCCTCATCATATGCTATCACTCTTGGAGCCTCATGTGTAACTTCGACTGGAAGCACGGCTTCTGCGCCATGGACCAGGAAGAAAGGAGTTTCTTGAGTTGCTGCATTGGGCGTAGTTCTTAGGCTCCAAAGAACGGAGGGCAATTCTTCTACCCAAGCGCTCTTGGCTTTCTCGAGAGGTGCTAAAAGCCTCTTTTTTATTCCACTACTTATCAGGCCATTGGCTTTTTTGACTTGCCCATTTTTCTTCGGGTGCGCCACAGATGCAAATTTAAGCTTGATCCCCAATCCTTCGCAGTAACTTTTGAATTCTTTTGAAGTAAAATTTGTCCCATTGTCTATGATGATGCTGTGTGGTACACCAAAATGAAAAACTATCGACTTGATGAAGCTGATTGCTGCTGCAGAATCTTGAGTTGTTACTGGAGATGCTTCCACCCATTTGGTGAATTTATCGACTGCTACTAGCATGTAGACATGCCCTCCTGGCCAAGATTTGTGCAGCTTTCCCACCATGTCAAGACCCCATTGTGCGAAGGGCCAGGATAATGGTATTGTTTGTAGCTCCGCTGCTGGTGCATGCGGTCTGGATGCAAACCTTTGACATGCTTCACACTTTCGAACTATATCTTTTGCATCCTCGATGGCTGTTAGCCAATAGAATCCCGCTCGAAAAGCTTTTGCCGCTATTGCTCTGCTGCTGGCGTGATGGCCACATACTCCGCCGTGTATGTCTTTCAATATTGTTTGCCCTTCCTGGGGTGTGACACAGCGTTGTAAAACGCCTGTAATACTTCTCTTGTATAGTTTTCCTTCAATCACGACAAATGCTTTCGCTCTTCGAGTTATCCTCTTAGCCTCCACTGCATCTTCTGGTAGCTTTTTACTTATCATGTAGGCAAGATATGGCTGCATCCACGTTTCTTCTATCATCATGACCTCCTCTGGTTCTGTCATAGCCCCCGAGCCTGCCATGGTAGTCAAACTTTTAGGGCTTTTTATTGATCTTTCCGCTATTTCTTCCCAAAATACCCCAGATGGTATAGGTAAGCATTGTGATCCAATATTTGCTAAAGTGTCGGCTTCCTCATTGCTGTTTCTGCTGACGTGGGAGACTTCGCATCCATCGAACGTTCCTTCTAGATAATGGTACAAATTCTTGTAGGCCATGATGTTGTCATTGATTGTGTCACACCTGTTCATAACTTGCTGGACAACAAGGTTAGAGTCTCCAAATATTTTTAGGCGAGTTGCTCCACAAGCTTTAGCCATCTTCATTCCGTGCAACAAAGCCTCGTACTCTGCTTCATTGTTAGAAGCCTGCGGGAAGCTCATCCTTAAGACATACTTTAATTTGTCTCCATGAGGCGATATCAATACTACTCCTGTGCCTGCTCCTTGGACTCGCTTTGAGCCATCGAAGTACATTGTCCAAGTAATCGATAAATCTGGTGGTCCCGTGCTTTGCAGTTCGAGCCACTCTGCTGTAAAATCTGGCAAAATTTGCGACTTGATCGCCTTCCTTTTTTCGTACGTGATGTCCATGGGAGATAACTCGATTCCCCACAAAGAGACACGGCCTATTGCTAAAGGGTTGTTCAGTATGTTCGATAGTGGTGCTTCATTGACCACTATAATTGGGTGCACAGTAAAATACTGTCGTAATTTACGTGTAGTAGTGAAGACACTGTAAGCCAACTTCTGATAATGCGGGTACCTCTGTTTGGTTGGAGATAGCACTTCGCTGATGAAATATACCAGTCTCTGGACGCCATGAGCTTTGCCTTCTTCGCTTCTTTCGACTACTAGAATTGTACTTACCACCTGATGGGTTGCGGCGATGTATAGTAGTAGTGGCTCTTTTTCTTTAGGTGCGACCAGCACTGGCGGCGTGGAAAGCACTTTCTTCAATTGCGCAAACGCTGCGTCTGCTTCTTCTGTCCACTCAAATTTGTCGTCTGACTTCTTCAAATTTGTCGTCTGACTTCTTCATAGGTTTTGGGTTCATGGTAGGCACATCTTGGATATGACTTGGCATTGGGTCATCTTTTGTACCATATGTAGCTTCTACCTTCATTTCCAATAGGTGGGTGTCTTATTCTCACAATATAGCATCGATTCTTCCTCAAGGTGGCATTGAGTATAGCTTCCTTCGTTGTAGAGCTTCTGTTCATCTAGGTAGTTGTTGAACTACTTTGGACTCTCAAGAGTCACTCTTTGGGTCAATCAGAAGATCAAGTTGAGATGTTCTCGTAGTCTCATGTCATATCCTTTATTTGATCTTCAAAGTCTTGCAAGTTATCTTCAACGGTAAGCTTGTGATTCATCCTCACCGTTTTCATATGTTTTGACAACACTTGCCTATTATGAGGGTATAGTATCTTATCCATCTAAGGTTCGGGCTTAACAACGTCGTCTCTTGTGTAGGTATGTCTCTCTAGATTTACCATTCCTCATATCAAGAGCAAAAAATTTGAGTAGCCGTCATGGGGGCCAATCCATGACGCACCCAATCGTTCCTTGTATTTCAGTTTGGTACATCTCATGTTCTAACTCTTGGTCGCCTCACTAAAAAGATTCTATGGATATTGAATCCATGTTTCAATTTCTGTTGAGATTTTTAGAAAACAAAACTATCGGTCCTTAGCTAGTGGTTTGCATAGGATTCCTATATGGTATTAGTTCACAAGGGGGTGAAATCCTTCGATGATCCTTTTTCCTTGGCGAAACTACTTTCCATACAACCTCATCTTATGGGTAATACAACGTTACTAAAGCAAGACTTGTATAAAAGATTGATTCGAGGATACATGGAGATTTTCATTCCACCTATTACATCATGAGAGTACTACCCACATAGTCTTTTATTTTACTCCTTACATATTATTTTGACATTTATTCCAAAATAGCATCTGCATAAGACATCTTCTATGTTGGTTGCTCATCGATGCATTACCATATCCCACTATGGTGTGTCATCCTTCAGTTGTACTTATTTACTGGCGCTCTGAGTACTTCTGAGGACACTTATTTGCATAATGTCCTTTGTCGCCACATTTGTAGCAAGTGACAAGGCTGAGATCCTTTCCTACTTGGATGATACCTTTCTTCTTCTTTGGCTTCTCTAGGGCTAGAAGATCATCCAGTACTTGCCTCTCATACTCCATTAGGATTGTGGGAAACCTTTCTCTCTTCTTGCAGTTATTTTGTAGTCTTCTGTTTCTCTTGGTGGTGACAAAATGTTCTGCCACCTTGGGCTCGAATTCAGCACCTGCTTTCCTGAGTGATTGATGTATCTTCAGCTTGACTTGTTGATTCACTTTGTCTACCATAGTGTTGAGATGACATTCTGTGAGGACGTGATTTGTTCCTTCACACAAAAGACACATAACCTTTGTCAAGCGGCATTGTGGGGACCCCGGTTTACCATCTGGGATACCTGCCACGTAGGGCAAGTTTACTACTAAACAACGGATACCAAACAGCGTTGATGACCCACGTCATGCCTACTACCCTACAGGCAACTAAGTGGGAGATGTTCCTAGTTCGCACCGGCGTTGTTGTAAACACCTTCATCTTCCTCAATAAAGTCTTCCTCCAAATCTGACCAAGTTAATAGCCAGGGACAAAGCCATGAGTACATTTGAATTGTATTTGCAAACCATCTAAAGGGGACGAGTTTGATATGCAGTATGGCTATAGCAAGGATAGGCTCTAGTCTGGTTTATTTTCTTCAAAAACATGGTTTTCTCATGTTGATATAGCATGTCCAGAACCATGTTCTACGACACCTCTATATCCTTAAAAACATTTATAAAACAAGTTTAGTAAAATCTCTAAGAAGAGGGAAACCCTTTTTATTTCAAGACCCATGTCAATCAAACATGACCATCTCCATTCATAAACCAGGTCAATCACACATGACCATTTCCATTTCCTCGGTAGTACCCTACAAGTACTCCGAACCATACCCGTGCCACGGCACTACCCTCTGAGTACTCCGTCTGGCACCTTTCTCCATTTTTCCGAAATCCACTTGTAAAATCAAAACTGCATTGGGCAATGTAGTGATCTTTCCAACCATCCATGACCGAGGACTCAGCTATTCGAATAGGTTTACACTCTGCAGAGGTTGTACACTTTACCCACAATCATCTGGATACTCATCGTGTGGGCATCTTCCTCGCATAACATCATATGCCACGACAAGCACCCGATCAAAGCCTTTTGCTTATCTACCTTAGAACAGGAATCTACCCTATGGAGTATGTACCTGATACAGTACGGTGTTGATATATTTTCACCGTCGAGTTGGGAACCCCAAGAGGAAGGTATGATGAATATAGCAGCAAGGTTTTCCCTCAGTTAAGAAACCAAGGTTTATCGATCCGAAGGGGAAGGAGCAAAATGACTAAAGGTGATGCGGACTGGCTTAATAACACTCCAACAAGGGCGCTGTTTACGACACTTGTTGACTCATCTTCAACCAGTAGCAACACGGTACCTGCACACAACACAACGAAATACTTTGCTCCCAACTTACGATGAGGTTGTCAATCTCACCGGTTTGCTGTAAACAAAGGAATGAGTGTATGAGTGGAAAATAGTAATAGTATGCGAGTAAAGTAAACAGTACAAGTAAAGTAAATAGGTGATAGCAATATAATGGAAATAGGACCGGGATCCACAGTTCACTAGTGGTGTCTCTCCATAAGATAAAATAATGCATGCTGGGTAAACAAATTACAGTTGGGCAATTGATAGAATAAAGACAATGTGCATATGATGAGAGGATCACTATGAGATTTACTCTGGGCATTACAACAAAATACATAGACCACCATCCAACTACATCTATGACTAATAATCCACTTGTGGCGAATCAATCCGAGAACTCCACAAGTATTAAGTTGTAAACAACAGATAATATCATTAAGCAAAGTGTGTAATGTAAACAAAGCATATACCCTCGAGCATATGAATGTCGTTTTCCCCCTAGTAGCAATAGCACATCTACAACCTTAGAGGTTTTTGTCACTCCCCCAGGTTAAATAGAGGCATGAACCCACTATCGAGCATAAAAACCCCCTCTTGGAGTCACTAGCAACTAATCAGCCAAGATAGCTACTAACAACGGAGAGCATGCAAGATCATAAACAACATAGAGATAACATAAGATAAATTTTAGTACATCAACTCAATCATAACACCAATATTCAATGGATCCCAACAAACCAAACATGTAGAATTACATAACGGTGATCTCAATCATGTAGGGCAGCTCATGAGATCTAAACATGAAGTACATGGTGGAGAAGACAACCATCTAGCTACTGCTATGGACCCATAGTCCAAGGTCGACTACTCACTCATCGCACCAGAGGCAAGCATGGCGATGAAGAAGACCTCCAGTGGCGATTCCCCTCTCCGACAGGGTGCCGAGAAGAGCTTCTGGACCCTCCCGATCTTCGGGTCGACGGCGGCAGCGAATTGCGATGTATTCTAGAAAAGTGATCGGGTCTTTAGGTTTTTCCCGTCAGGGGGTCTTTATAGGCGAAGGGGAGCATCAGGAGTGGGCCGAGGTGACCTCACACATAGGGGGCGCGGCCAGGGGCCAGGCCGCGCCGCCCTATTATGTGGGGCCCTCATGGCCCCACTCCGTCTCCTCTTCAGATCTCTGGAAGCTTTGGTGAAATTCTGGGCGACTGGCTTTGGTTTCGTCCAATTCCGAGAATATTTCCTGTGTAACTTTTCTGAAACACAAAAATAGCAGAAAATAGGGAACTGGCACTGTGGCGACTTGTTAATAGGTTAGTTCCGGAAAATGCATAAGAGTGCCACGAAGTGTAATGAAACACTAAGCAAATGGTGTAAAAACAAGCATGGAGCATCAAAAATTATAGATACGTTTGAGACGTATCAGCATCCCCAAGCTTAACTCCTGCTCGTCCTCGAGTAGGTAAGTGATAAGAAAAGAAATAATTTTTGAGGTGACATGCAACTACACAATCTTGATCATATATGTAAGCGTTGTGCGCTGGGATCAAAGAACTTAAAACATGGGCATGAAAGACATAATCTTGACAGAAGAAACTTAGCAACCATGTTATAACATGAAAATGAACACAAATAAAAGATCATGAAAATGAAACAATGAAAGTCAAATGTGTGTTCAAATCATAAGGAAAAACATACAAATGGTTTTCAGCTTCTCCTTAATGGAGAGAGCAAAACTTAAATGCATAGGACACCTTCAAGTTTAAGAGGTTGACTAGATACAAGTAATTTGAATCAATCAATGAAAACTTTGGGACAATGCACATCTCTACTAATAATATTGCTAGAGGTATGGTCCGTGTCCGTAAAATACGCTTTCGTCCAACCAAAGTACGCTTTCGACTGATAAAATTACCCACCACTACCACCCATAAGTCAAAAAACGATTCCTACCAAAACATAATAAGCACGCAGGCAATTAACTCCAATCCTCCACCCACGAGGCCACAACTCAGGGCTGAGCAGGCAATCGCCCGCCTAGATGCCTCCAGCACCATCGCTGTCGATCCCTGCACTCCCTCCGTCTCACTGTGGCCGCTCCCCAGTCCCCACCCTGTCTCCAATGCCATCAATGTCTGTTCCTAATACAACCTAGCCCATTGATTACAAATTGGAAAAAGGAATCAGTCGTAATCGGCGGAGGTGCTCTCCTGAAATCTCCCCCTTCCTTGGGAGGGTTTTATTTTTTGCCCCTCTTTACCAAGGTGGTTCCCGATGCTCAGGCGCCGATGCCGATGATGGTAGGCATGGTTGGCGGTACGTCTTCCGTCCCTCCACGCGATAGAGCCCAGACGCCAAGATCTCTCGCGAGCGCTGGTGCCACCGGCGATGGCGCGGGCGGTTCCAGGCCTTCCTCGTCGTGTTTCTCACGAGCAGAGCTATCGCTGTCTCTGACCACGTGGAAACCAGGCAGTGATCCACCGTCGTCCAGACTCCGGAGCGGGCATCGCATCCACGATTACGGCCGGTGTAGGAGTCGCCGTGGGGAAACCTTGGGTGGTCCGATGCCGTCCTGCCGCCGGGGTTGTTCTCCTTCCATCACCCTCTGCCCTTGGCTGCCGGAACGGTATCCTTTTCCGCAAATTCTGCTGGCCCTTGAGCGGCCAAGATGTAATGGAAAACACCAGCACAGGTTTGCACACAGCGCTGCTTCAAAGCAACACCAGTGAGGCAATGCAACCCGTCAATTTTGGTTGATGTGGGTGTAGACGCCGTATTCTGCTAGAGATTCTGGTAGTGTCTAATTGCACCAACATATCACTTAGAATCATTGGATGTGGTTTACATTTTGATTGCTAGAAACTAATACTTGATGTTTCGTTTATACAGGAGGCAGAAATATGAAGTTGATTGGTGTTGGCCTTCTTCCGGGAATCCCACCGGTATATCAATTCCCAGCTCCCCGGTATAGTTTAGAGGAATATAATACTCCCTTCGGTCCAAAAAGGATGTCACAAATTTATTTAAATTCGGATGTATCTAGACATTATTTAGTATATAGATACATCCAAATTTAAATAAACTTGCGATATCCTTTTTGAACCGGAGGGAGTATATGTTCACTTGTGACCTAAGAGTGAATATCATGTCAAACACTAATTAGTACCTATAGTATGATAAAGGCAGCCAAAACTCTGCATCTGTCCGGTGTAGTGTAGAGTTTTATTGTCAGAATTTCAATCCTGATAGGATTGATGTACAACGAATCATGAGAACTAAATCATTAGCAGAACTGAAAATGCGGTACAAACCAAAAACCAAAGAGATTGAGAGATAAAAATTACGTCATATAGCATTCAAGGTTTGCGAGCACACATTGAATTATATCACAATTGTTGCAACACACAAGCATTTCCGTGTGGAATATGTGTGGTAAAAAGAATTTTGATGTTATGGTCCAAATCTCTATAGTTGGATCGATCGACCGAGGATTAGATTAGTCTCATCAGACAAGCCCCCGTGTGGGCTTGCGACGTGCCGCGGATTCTCAAAAAAGTTGAGACTGACACGGCAAAAGATTTTCTTATTTATTGACCCGTGGCGAAGCACGGGTATTATGCTAGTTATACTTAGAATGACAACTATGCTCTCTTAATGGTGCATAAAGATAGAAGGTGGAGACTCAACATAAAATTAAAAGAAAGGCCCTTCGCAGAGGGAAGCAGTGATTGCAAGTTTTGTAACCTTCAAAAATTATGGTACTTACCGGCTTTGAGCTCTCATCGCCCCCATCATAAGCATCTTGAATGATTAAAATTAATGTGAGAACACTTATGCTGCATATGCTTGACAAATCAGAAGTTGAAAACCTCGTGTCCCATGAATATGAGTACCCAAACCTCATGCTACTTTACTTAGAGTCCCAAGCAAGCTCTTGTCATTATAAGTATACACGTACCATCGAGAACCGCTAATGGGGTACCTCCGTGCCCGATGACATGGAACAAGCCCACATCAAAATGACAGGACAAGCAGACAATGAACACCTCAACATCTCATTTATTTGCCATTTGTATAGCTTTTTATTTTGAGATGCATCGTCGAATGTCCACTATGGGCATGCTGCAAATTTCCACCATGAATTATGCATGGCTTAGATTGGCGGCCCAAGCATTTCTCTAACACATATACAAACTCCATGATCCCGCAAGATTCCCAATTCATTTCACACTGCGAGTATCCATAAACAAAAGATCACGATATCAACTCAAATAAGAAGAGCAATGTTGAAAGCTTGCCCCATGATGGCATGTCCGGGATAGTCTCCAACTTACAACTTGCAAGCATAACAACTCAACATAAGAGACCACAATGTCAAATTTTTAAGAACGAGAAAAAGTAAAGTGTGCCTTCCGGTTCGTGAGAGCTTTACTGACCAATTTCGCATAACACTGGTAAGAGTTTAATTTGAAGAGTAGATAAAAGAAAGTCAAATTTACTTTGGAATAGCAAATTGCTAGTAGGTATGTATGGTGGACACTTTGGCAAACTTGGTTTTTAGGAGTTGGATGCACGAGTAGAGCTCATACTCAGTACAAGGCGAGGGCTCGCAAAAGACATGGAGCGACCAACTAAGAGAGCAATAACGGCCATAATCATGCAAAGCGACAAAGCAAAATTAAAAGAAGCATAAGATGGCATCAAAAGTCAAAAACTAAATGATCATAGAGGCTATTGGCAACTTTGTAAGAGTCTAACATGTGTGAGCATGTGCCAAGTCAACCCAAATAAAACATCAATGAGAAAACCAAAATAATGCTTCCAAGTAATTAAAACAACGCATGATTTTTTCAAAGGCTCATTAAGCAATCTCAGTTATTCGAGACAAGTCATGCTACAGCAAAACCACTAAGCATGCTATCAAAAAGATATCAAGTACGACATGCAAAATCCTAGGCCGCAGTCTACACAAGCTCCTTCTTGTACCACTTTTTTGCATAAAGCTTTTTCTCTTTTCCAACACCATTCAAACTTTTTATAAACACCTCTTTTCATGAAAACCAATATAGACCAGAGGCAAAAATACACCTTGATTAAAAAATATAAGAAGATCTAAACACAATTCAGGTGAAAATTGAAAGCTAAACGCAGTTCTAGAAAAATAGAACACTCGTTGAAATGAATAGAATGAAAAACGGAGTGTTCTTGGCAAATGAAAAGGAAGGCAACTTCTCCAAAAGAAATTTTTTGGGGTCCAACCATTTATTGCAGCAAACAAAACTAAACTAAACTAAAAACTAAAAACAACTGACGCTCCAAGAAAAATGCATGAAGCAATAAAAATATAGTGTCTTGAAAGGTGACCTGATTTTTGCCGATGAAGAAGGGGTGCCTCAGGGGCATCCCCAAGCTTTGATGCTTGTACTTCTTGGATATTTCTTGGGGTGATGCATCGGCATCCCCAAGCTTGAGCTTTTGTCCATTCTTCAACTCATCTCATCACTCTCCGATCCCTACACTTGAAAACTTCCTTCATACAAAACTAAACACAAATCTATTAGCAACATTAGTATAAGCATAACATAGAATCAACCCTTTTTTGCTTTAGGTTTCGACCTAAAACCACCACATATAAAGCATATACTACTGTAGCAACTTCCCTAAAAGTTCCGTGATCAAAAGAACTAAAAAAGAAAGCGATAAAGCGGCAAACACAAATATTGGCAGAAATCTGTCAAAACAGAACAGCTGACAAAGGTCGAATTTTTAGAGGGTTTTATGTTACTCAAATCAAAAAGTGTTCAACTAATTAAAGTTTGGATATAACCTGGGGCATATGCACAAGAAATATCAGGCCCAAAAGATATACAGAGAAGTTTCACGAATTTTTATGGTGCAGCACCGAAAACAGTTTCAGGACAGCAACATCCCCAAATCTTACCTCGCTCAAATTAGAGGCTTCTCTTGGCACAAAAACGAAATAAAAATGATAAGGAGAGGTTATTACAGTAGTAATAACTTCCAAGACTCAAATAAAATTAAAATAACTGAAAATAAAAACATTGGGTTATCTCCCAAGAGTGCTTTTCTTTAACGCCTTTGAGCTAGGCGCAGAAAGTGCAAATCAAGTAATTATGAAAGAAGCATTAGGATCCACTATAGGAGTCTTTTCAACAATGAAGGGAATTGTCATGAATTCCTACAAGTTTATAAGGTATTGGCACTCTAAAATATTCATTGGGTGTACCAACAACCGCTACAGGTGAGCCAAGCTTATTAAATTTCTTAAAAACTTTCCTAGCCTCAATGGCAACATCTCTAAATTCTATGCACAAAGTTTCCAAGATGAAAACTTTCTTTTCAGGATCTTCAATTTCATGAAGCTTAAGGGACATGTATTGCATAAAAGGATTAAGACTAGCAAACCTAGCTTCTAACATGTGAACTAAATAAGTGGAAGCAACTTCATAACTAGGAGCAAGCTCAACCAAAGACTTTTCCTCAACTTCTTTATGCATACTAATATGATTAAAGAACTCCTCAATGTTATTTTTCCCAATAATGGAACCACTTCCTACTGAGAGGTCCTCCAAAACATACTTAGGGAATAACATAATGAACTAAAGTAAAGAAATAACAACTACCAAGGATACTAATTTTTTTGGGTTTTTGATAAAACGATGCAAGTAAAAATAAAGTAAAGCAACACTTAAAACAAAGTAAAGGATGTGCGTGCGAAAACTCCCCTCGCAGAAGTCTTCTTCTTCCTCCCCGGCAACGGCGCCAGAAAAGAGCTTGATGTTGTACGGTGTTGATATCTTTTGACCATCCAGTTGGGAACCCCAAGAGGAAGGTATGATGAATATAGCAGCAAGGTTTTCCCTCAGTTAAGAAACCAAGGTTTATCGATCCGAAGGGGAAGGAGCAAAATGAATGAAGGTGATGCAGACTGGCTTAATAACACTCCAACAAGGGCGCCATTTATGACACTTGTTGACTCGTCTTCAACCAGTAGCAACATGGAACCTGCACACAACACAACCAAATACTTTGCTCCCAACTTACGATGAGGTTGTCAATCTCACTGGTTTGCTATAAACAAAGGAATGAGCGTATCGAGTGGAAAATAGTAATAGTATGCGAGTAAAGTAAACAGGTGATAGCAATATAATGGAAATAGGACCGGGATCCACAGTTCACTAGTGGTGTCTCTCCATAAGATAAAATAATGCATGCTGGGTAAACAAATTATAGTTGGGCAATTGATAGAATAAAGACAACGTGCATATGATGAGAGGATCACTATGAGATTTACTCTGGGCATTACAACAAAATACATAGACCGCCATCCAACTGCATCTATGACTAATAATCCACTTGTAGTGAATCAATCCGAGAACTCCACAAGTATTAAGTTCCGAACAACAGATAATTGCATTAAGCAAAGTGTGTAATGTAAACAAAGCATATACCCTCAAGCATATGAATGTTGTTTTCCCCCTAGTAGCAATAGCACATCTACAACCTTAGAGGTTTCTATCACTCCCCCAGGTTAAATAGAGGCATGAACCCACTATCAAGCATAAATACCCCCTCTTGGAGTCACTAGCAACTACTCAGCCAAGATAGCTACTAACAATGGAGAGCATGCAAGATCATAAACAATACAGAGATAACATAAGATAAATTTCAGTACATCAACTCAATTATAATAGCAATATTCATCAGATCCCAACAAACCAAACATATAGAATTACATAATGGTGATCTCAATCATGTAGGACAGCTCATGAGATCTAAACATGAAGCACATGGTGGAGAAGACAACCATCTAGCTACTGCTATGGACCCATAGTCCAAGGTAGACTACTCACTCATCACGCCGGAGGAAAGCATGGCAATGAAGAAGACCTCCAGTGGCGATTCCCCTCTCCGGCAGGGTGCCAGGAAGAGCTTCTAGACCCTCCTGATCTTTGGGTTGACGGCGGCGGTGGATCGTAGTGTATTCTGGAAAAGTGATCGGGTCTTCAGGTTTTTCCATTGGGGGGCCTTTATAGCTGAAGGGGCAGCATCAGGAGTGGGCCGAGGCGACCTCACACGTAGGGGGCGCGGCCAGGGGCCAGGCCGCGCTGCCCTATTATGTGGGGCCCTCGTGGCCCCACTCCATCTCCTCTTCGGTTCTCTGGAAGCTTTAGTGAAATTCTGGGTGACTGGTGTTGCGTTTGTTGGTGCCAAGTTGACGAGGGAGATTATTCTTCTTCAAACCCTAGCAATGGCACCAGAAAATCTTTGATGGCTAGCGTGTAGTCCGTTGGGAACCCCAAGAGGAAGGTTTGATGAATATAGCAGCAAGATTTTCCCTCAGTTAGAAACCAAGGTTTATCGTTCTTAGAGAGGAGAGACAAATGACTGAAGGTGATGCAGACTGGCTTAATAACACTCCAACAAGGGCGCCGTTAACGATACTTGTTGACTCATCTTTGACCAGTAGCAACGTGGAACCTGCACACACATAGCCTAGTACTTTGTTCCCAACTTATGATGAGGTTGTCAATCTCACCGGTTTGCTTGAAATAAAGGGTATGAGCATATCAAGTGGAAAATGATAATAGTATGCGAGTAAAGTAAACAGTGCAAGTAATGGAAACAGGTGATAGCAATGTGATGGAAATAGGACTGTCCACAGTTCACTAGTGGTGTCTCTCCATAAGATAAATAACACATGCTGGGTAAACAAATTACAGTTGGGAAATTGATAGAATAAAGATAAACGTGATATGTCAAGAAGATCACTATGTGATTTACTCTAGGCATTACAACAAAATACATAGACCGCCATCCAACTGCATCTATGACTAATAATCCACTCACGAGGATATCATCCGAACACCCCATGAGTATTAAGTTGCAAACAACAGATAATTGCATTAAGCAAAGTGTGTAATGTAAACAAAGCATATGCCCTCGAGCATATGAATGTTGTTTTCTCCCTAATGGAAACAGTACATCTACAACCTTAGAGGTTTCTGTCACTCCTCGAGGTTAAATAGAGACATGAACCCACTATCGAGCATAAATACCCCCTCTTGCAGTCACTAGCAACTACTCGACCAAGATAGCTACTAACAACGGAGAGCATGCAAGATCATAAACAACATAGTGATAACATAAGATATATTTCAGTATAGCAACTCAATCATAACACCAATATTCATCAGATCCCAACAAACCAAACATGTAGAATTACATAATGGTGATCTCAATCATATAGGGCAGCTCAGGAGATGTAAACATGAAGCACATGGTGGAGAAGACAACCATCTAGCTACTGCTATGGACCCATAGTCCAAGGTAGACTACTCACTCATCACTCCGGAGGCAAGCATGGCAATGAAGAAGACCTCTGGTGGCAATTCCCCTCTCCAGCAGGGTGCTGGAAAGAGCTTCTGGACCCTCCCGATCTCGAGTCAACGACGGTGGCGGATCGCGATGTGTTTATGGAAAATTGATCGGGTCTTTAGGTTTTTCCCGTCGAGGGGACTTTATATGCGAAGGGGCGATGTCAGAGGTGGAGCCAGGCGGCCTCACACTAGGGCGGCGTGGGCCAGGGCCTGGCCATGCCGGCCTGGTGTGTGGGGCCCTTGTGGCTCCCCTCCTACTCTCCTTCGGTTCTCTGGAAGCTCTCAGGAAAAATAAGACTTCTGGCTTTGGTTTTGTCCAATTCCGAGAATATTTCCTGTGTAGCTTTTCTGAAACACAAAAACATCAGAAAACAGGGAACTGGCACTATGGCGACTTGTTAATATGTTAGTTCCAGAAAATGCATAAAAGTGCCATAAAGTGTAACGAAACATCAGGTAAATGGTGTAAAAACAAGCATGGAGCATCAAAAATTATAGATACGTTGGAGATGTATCAAGCATCCCCAAGCTTAACTCCTGCTCGTCCTCGAGTAGGTAAGTGATAACAAAAGAATAATTTTTGAGGTGACATGCACCTACACAATCTTGATCATATATGTAAGCATTTGTGAGCTGGGATCATAAGAGCTTAAAACATGGGCATGAAAGATATAATCTTGACAATAAGAACTTAGCAACCATGTTGTAAACATGCAAATGAACACAAACAAAAGATCATGAAAATGAAACAATGAAAGTCAAACATGTGTTCAAATCATAAGGAAAACATACAAATGGTTTTCAGCTTGGCCTTCATAGAGAGCAAAACATAAATGCATAGGACACCTTCAAGTTTAAGAGGGCGACTAGATACAAATAATTTAAGAACAAGTGAAACCAACAATATGCATCAATCAATGAAAACCTTGGGACAATGCATATTACACTAAGAATGACAACTATGCTCTCTTAATGGTGCAAAAAGAAAGAAGGTGGTGACTCAACATAAAAGTAAAAGAAAGGCCCTTCACGGAGGGAAGCAGTGATTGCAAGTTTTAAATCCTTAAAAAATTATGGTACTTATCGGCTTTGAGCTCTCATTGCCCCCATCATAAGCATCTTGAATGGTTAGAGTTAATGCGAGAACAATTATGATGCATATGCTTGACAAGTCATAAGTTGAAAACCTCATGTCCCATGAATACGAGTACCCAAACCTCATGCTACTTAACTTAGAGTCCCAAGCAAGGCTCTTATCATTGTAAGTATACGCGTATCATCGAGAACCACCAATGGGGTACCTCCGTGCCCAATGATATGGACAAGCCCACATCAAAATGACAGGACAAGCAAACAATGCACACCTCGACATCTCTTCTATTTGCCATTTGTACAACTTTTTATTTTGAGATGCGTCGTCGAATGTCCACTATGTGCATGCTACAAATTTCCACCATGAATTATGCATGGCTTAGATTGGCGGCCCGGCGTTTCTCTAACACATATAAAAACTCCATGATCCCCACAAGATTCCCAATTCATTTCACACCATGGGCATCCATAAACAAAAGATCACGATATCAACTCAAATAGAAGTGCAATGTTGAAAGCTTGCCCCATGACAGCATGGATGGGCTAGTCCCCAAACTTATAACTTGTAAGCATAACAACTCAACATAAGAGACCACAATGTCAAATTTCTTAAGAACAGGAAAAAGTAAAGTGTGCCTTCCAGTTCGTGAGAGCTTTACTGACCGAATTTTCGCATAACACTGGTAAGAGTTTAATTTGAAGAGTAGATAAAAGCAAGTCAAATTTACTTGGAATAGCAAATTGCTAGTAGGTATGTATAGTGGACACTTTGGAATAACTTGTTTTTAGGAGTTGGATGCACGAGTAGAGCTCATACTCAGTACAAGGCGAGGGCTAGCAAAAGACTGGGAGCGACCAACTAAGAGAGCAACAATGGCCATAATCATGCAAAGTGACAAAGCGACATTAAAAGAAGCATAAGATGGCATCAAAAGTCAAAAACTAGATGATCATAGAGGCTATTGGCGACTTTGTATGAGTCTAACATGTGTGAGCATGTGCCAAGTCAACCCAAATAAAGCATCAAGGAGAAAACCAAAATAATGCTTCCAAATAATTTAAAACAATGCATGATTTTTTCAAAGGCTCATTTAGCAATCTCAGTTATTTGAGACAAGTCATGCTACAGCAAAACCACTAAGCATACTATCAAAAAGATATCAAGCATGACATGAAAAAGCCTAAGCTGCAGTCTACATAAGCTCCTTCTTATCTCACTTTTTTGCATAAAGCTTTTTCTCTTTTCCAACACCATTTAAACTTTTTATAAACACCTCTTTTGATGAATACCAATAAAGATCAGAGGCAAAAATACACCTTGATAAACAAATATAAGAAGATCTGAATGCAAATCAAGGCAAAAAAAAATCAAACGCAGTAGCGGAAAAAGAAGAACACTCAGTTTTTTACAAGAATGAAAACTAGAGCGTTCTTTCCAAATGAAAATGAGTACATCTCCTCCAAAAGAAATTTGTTGGGGTCCAACCATTTATTGCAGCAAACAAAATAAAACTAACAAAGAAAACTAAAACAACTGACGCTCCAAGAAAAACACATAGTTCATGAAGCAATAAAAATATAGTGTTTTGAAAGGTGACCTGATTTTTGCCGATGAAGAAGGGGTGCCTCGGGGGCATCCCTAAGCTTTGACGCTTGTACTTCTTGGATATTTCTTGGGGTGATGTATGGGCATCCCCAAGCTTGAGATTTTGTCCATTCCTCAACTCATTTCTTCATTCTCCAATCCCTACACTTGAAAACTTCCTTTATACAAAACTAAACACAAATCTATTAGCAACATTAGTGTAGGCATATCATATAATCAACCTCCTTTTGCTTCAGGTTTTAACCCAAAACCACCACATATATAGTGTATACTACTGTAGTAACTTCCCCAAAAGTTCTATGATCAAAAGAACTCGTAAAGAAAGCGAGAAAGCGGCAAAAACAAATAGTGGCAGAAATCTATCAAAACAGAACAGCTGAAAAAGGCCGATTTTTTAAGGGGTTTTCTGTTGCTCAAATCAAAAAGTGTTTAACTAAAGAAAGTTTGTATATAACCTGGGGCATATGCACAAGAAATCGTAGGTCCAAAAGATATACAGAGAATTTATACGAATTTTTATGGTACAGTACCAAAAACAGTTTTAGGACAGCAACATCCCCAAATCTTTACCTCACTCGAATTAGAGGCTTCTCTTGGCACAACAATGAAATAAACAAGATAAGGAGTGGTCATTACAGTAGTAATGACTTCCAAGACTCAAATAAAAGAAAAAGTGTGATGCCCTGCCTTTTGCTAAAGATAGGACTCCTATGTATCTGTGTCATTCCCTAGATCAGTAGATGGGACCATAGTACAAAATAAGTAATCATTGCAATAGCATCAATATTACAACGTAAATCCAGTTACATAGGTCTTCAACCTTACGAGTACACTGCATAAAGTATAGTTGCAGTGAGCCTCCATTCTTCATCACGTGCCACAGGCAGACATGTTGGAATGTAGTCTCGAGATCCTACTACTGGTTCCTTACTCGAAATAAAACCTGCATGTTTGAATATGCAGCCCCAGAGGGGTCAGTACAATAATGTACTAGCAAATGACACATATTTAGTGGCTGTTGTGAAAGAATTAACTACATGATATTTGGCTGGTGGATCTCATAGGCTGATTTGCATAAAGCCAATTTTATCCTAAAATCCTTTTTATACTTTCTTTCAAAAAAAAATTTCAAGGGTCAAGACAACCCCCATACATTACATACTGGCTAGTATGTAGTTTCTGGGCAAAACTCAACATAGTTTTGAAGTACAGAAACCACCATCCCTCGAAGTGTATGGTCCTGAGCCTTCTCCTGATTGTTGCTAGTCAAGTTTTAAAGCATTCAGAAATGATAATGAGATTCTTCCATACATTCCATGTCTAGAGACTCAAATTGTCCATAACCGGGGACACGGCTAATCGATTAGTTTTGACACCCTGCAGGGGTTGTGTAATTTCACCTTAAGACTCATTTTATGCCCATACATAAAATGAGACGAGACCTTTTAGAAGGAGAGAGCAACCAATTGGCAAGATCCGTTCCCAACCTACAATTCAACTACCTGCCACTTCTTGAACACAGGATGCACCCTCACATCTAATCAGTGAAGACAGAGCCCATATTGTCATAAGGCTACACTGGAAGCACTCTAAGCATGGAAGACATGGTAACCTCTTTGTTCCTGGGTGGCAATCCACAAGTGAACACCTAGGCAGCAACTACACAATGTGTAGCCCCGGGTAGCCAATCAACATCGCCTCCATCATCAAACCAATCCACCCAGGTGTTTCATTTTAGTTGAAGTTCTTAATTTGTTCACAAAACACTTTTAACAAGTGATCAAGCATGGCATCAATATTTTTCAAAGTATTTAGCATCCTATAGGTAGGGTTTAAGGGATAGCTAACCACTACTAGGATCTAGCAAGCAATTCTTTTCTTTGGAAACATCATCGATCATGCATACTACAAGTAGTGAATACACTAATGCATATAGTAAAGGAAATGGGTAAAGGGACATGTTTGTCACTTGCCTTTTTTTGAAGATCACGATGTTTCCCTTCTCTCAACTAAGCACGTAGCTCTTCGCACAAACTATAGCACAGAAATAACATAACATAAACATTCCATACCAACACAATCAAACAAATCAAACAAATGAAAGGCGTTTGTTTAACAATTTAGATTTATTGATATATTATGATAGAAAGATATGGCAAAGGAAATATGAATTGTGAGATATGGGTTGGAGAGCTTAGGTGGGGAAGATCAATATGATTGGAGAGATAATTGGACTAGGCAAAATGTAATTGATGAAGTTTTTATGCTTTATTAAAGCATAAATGAGTTTTGGAAAGGCTCATGTGAAATAAATTACACAAGAGTCAATTTGTGCAACTACAACACTACTGAGTAAATGTGACAACAATTACTCTTAAATATCATCTATTGCACTTAGGCACTAGGCTAGGTTTTAAGAATGCTTGAACTACTCAATTAGCACATTTGCAAGTTGAATAGTTCAATACATGTGAACAAAACTAAGTAGGCATTGGATTGGGTATGAATGATTGATATTTGAGAGCATAGCTCAAATGGTTCATTGATCAACATGGTGTATAACACATATTATGGTATGGGTTATAACAACACCACAATAACAAAATAGGATTTAGGTTTGGGTTGAATTCATATTGTACTCAAGTAGCACAATTGCAATTTGAATAAATATGAATTAGACAAAATAAGTTTAGATAAACAAGACATAATTTATGAAGCCTTTATGCTTTATCAAAGCATGAATGAAACTTGGAATAACTCATGTGGACTACATCACACAAGTGTCAAATAGTGCACAACCATACTATTGAGTAAATGTGACAACAATTACTCTTAAATAGTATGCATAACACTTAGACATTGGGTAAAGATTCATGAAACATTGTGTTACTCAATTAACTCATTTGTTAATTGAATAGTTCTACACATGAAATCAGGATCAAGTGGACAGAGGATTGAGTATGGATAGATAACATTTGAGATTATGGTTTAAGGTTTCTATTGGGTACATGGAGTATTGGATAGGTCCTATAATGTTGATTAGATCAACACCACAAAGATAGCAAGAATAGAATCTATGATTGAGATGTATCACACTTTACTCAAACAACACAATTGTAATTTGAATATGTGTGAACTAGACAAGATAGGTCTAAGTAGATATGATCTTGATCAAGATGTTATTTAGATAACATTGATGACTAGGTATGATTACAGGATTTGTTATGGTAGAAGGAAACATTACTGAACAGAAATAGATTTATTCTTATAATGGAAATTACTCAAATCCTCATATTAGAATTTGAATAATTGTGAAGTGGTTCAAGAAAATTAGGAAATGATGCTACTGGATAGCTTGCAGTAAAGCAAAATCACTACAAGTGGAAGCATCCTAAAATAAGTTATAGAATTCAAACTATGATCAAATTAGTGATTTGGATAGATTTGAATGCACAAAGTGTGTGCACATATCAACTTTGGATTTTCTTGATCCTATGATGTTCTACATGATCCGAGGATTCCATAGACTACAAAATTTGTAATTTTTGGATAGACATAATAGAAGATATGAATTAAACAAGTTAACAGAAGGTTTGATTAAATTCTGAAAATAGATTCAAATTGAACCCATAAAATATAAGATTTTATTGTACTAGTGGATTCTACATCTTTCAAGGATTCCAACGGTATATTATTTGTCATTTTTGGACACAGGGATCAAAAGATATGAATTAAACAAGATTCAGTTGAAATCTGATTTGAATTTCTATTTTGAAATTCGTTTGAACCAGAGATCGACATGTGTCGCTCTGTGATAGGATGGTACCGCTTCGGTTGGATCACAGTTGTGGAGCGTTGGATTAAAAGATGATCTGATGGATTAGATCGAAGGATACCCCTTTGTTTAAGTTGTCTATCTGCACCGCTCGATTAAGATCCGATGGTGCAAAAGAAAGGGAGAGGAGGCTCACTGATTAGGGTTCCGGTGAGGTCATCGGCGGCGAGGGTGCGGTGCTGGAATTCGACGTCGGCAATGCTCCGATGGTCATTGGTGGTGATGGAGACTAGGACGAGATGTAGGGGAGTGAGACGAGGACAATGGCGTCGTCGATCTGCTCGATTGGATCTGGCCACGTCACAAAGGGGCGGCCGGAGTGCCTGCGAGCGACGGTGAGCTTCGGCTGAGGTCATCCACTTCGATTCTCTGCGTTCCTGGTCGATTTAGTGGCATTAGTGCATGCGCCCGTGGACAGGAAGAAGATTAGGGACCAGAGGGGGTGGAGGAGTACCTCACAGTCATCGGAATCGGGCTCGGTCGGCCGCAGGAAGGCGGAAGTCCGGCGAGCGAATTTGGCGGTCTGGCGGCGCTATTGGCTTGGGAACAAGAGGGGAATTGGCGAGGAGGGGGAGGGCTATTTGTAGGCGCAGAGAGAGCTCGAAACAGACAAGGAGTAATGCATATTGAAGAGGGGAAATCAGTGTGGAGGCTCAGTCACCAGCGTGGAACTCGGACGGAGAAGGAAGACGTTGACTTGGCCTGACTAGTGGGGTCCACGCGTCAGTGAGAGAAAGGAGAAGAGAGTGTACCAATTCGGAAAATAGGTAAGTGGGCTGCGGGCTTGTTTCCTCTTATGGGCCGAAAGGGTTCCCCGAGGCCCTTTTTCTTATTTTCTTTTCTTCTTTTGCTTTTTCTGTTTTCTTATTTCTTTTGTATCTTTTGCAAAAATGCTTCAAATCAATTCAAACCACTTTTAGAAATTTTCTAAAAATCAATGCAATGATTTAACACTGCAAGAAAACTACTTTTCAGAATTTGAACAAGATTTTCAAAAGGTTTCATAAACTTAAGAAAAGGGGTTCGCTTGCATAAAGCTAAATAGGGTTTGAAAATAAATCCTTTGAAATAAGAGATAATACTTTATAAAATAATGTTTGAAATTACCTTTCAAGCTTAGTTTTTAAAATACAATCTTTACTGAATAAAACACATTTGTGATTCACTCCTTTGCAAGCAAGCTTGCATAGGTTTGAATAAAGAATGGAAAAATAGTATTTGGATACTTGATCTTTTTCAAAGAAGTTCTTCAAGAAAAATAATAGAAAGTTTAAAATAGTTTTCTAATAAAGCTTTCAAATAGACTCAAAAAGTTTTAAATCCCTGTGAATTTCCAATCAAGTCAAACAAATACAAGCACTTATTTTAATTTTTTTGATTTTCCAAAAATTGGAAAAGTCAGGGATGTTACAAAAAGTACTGAATGTAAACAATGGGTTATCTCCCAAGAGTGCTTTTCTTTAATGCCATTGAGCTAGGCGCACAAAATTGCGAATCAAGTAACATCAAGTGATGAAGCATCAAGCTCATAATTTGCTCTAAGAATAGAGTCAAAAAGTAATTTATTTCTTTTCCTAGGGAAGTGTTCCATACCTTTCTTGAGTGGAAATTGATATTTGATGGTGCTTTCTCTCATATCAATGATGGCACCTACAGTTCGAAGAAAGGGTCTTCCCAAAATAATAGGACATGAAGCATGGCATTCAACGTCCATAACAAGAAAATCAATGGGAACAAGGTTATTATTAACCATAATAAGAACATCATTAATCCTTCCCAAAGGTTTCTTCTTAGCAACATCAGCAATAGGAACATCATAATAACATTTTTCAAGCGGTGGTAAATCAAGCACATCATAAATTTTTCTAGGCATGATAGAAATACTAGCACCTAGATCACATAAAGCATGGCAATCAAAACCATTAACATGCATATCAATGATGGGTTCCCAACCATCTTCTAATTTCTTGGGAACAGAAGCTTTTTGTTGCAACTTATCATCCCTAATTTTTATAAGAACATTGGTAATATGCTTAGTAAAAGCAACATTTAAAGAACAAGCATTGGGAGTCAAAGCGAGCTTTTGCAAGAACAAAATTACTTTAGATATATTGCAGCCATCAACATCAAAATCATTAAAGGAAATAGAGTTATCATCTCCTACAATCCGAAAAATTTCAGCACTCTTTTGAGAAAAAGTTTTAGCAGTTTTAGGATTTTTAACACAAGGAGTGGGAGTTTTCTCTACACCAATCAAAGTAAGAGGAGTGCTAGCATTAGGAACAACATCATTAGAGGTAGTAATAGTACAAACTTTCGTATTCCTAGCAATCCCATCCTCTCTTTCCCATCTAGCATGCAATTCTGCTAACAATCTAATATTTTTATCAATTCCAACTTGAATAGCATTAGCAGTAGCAAAAACATTGTTCTCTTTAACATCATTAGGAAACACTTTTAATTTCAGAAGTTCAACATCATGAGCAAGGCTATCAACTTTAGAAGCAAGAATATCAATTTTGCCTAACTTTTCCTCAACAGACTTGCTAAAAGCAGTTTGTTTACCGATGAAGTCTTTGAGCATGACTTCAAGTTCAGAGGGCGCGGCCCTAGTGTTGTTGGAGGAATTTCCATAAGAATTACCATAACCATTACCATTGGTAGAAGGATATGGCCTATAATTGTTACTAGCAAAATTATTCCTATAAGCATTGTTGTTAAAATTATTGTTTCTAATGAAATTCACATCAATATGCTCTTCTTGAGCAACCAAAGAGGCTAAAGGAACATTATTAGGATCAACATGAGTCCTATCATTAGCAAGTATAGCCATAATTGTATCAATCTTATCACTCAAGGAAGAGGTTTCCTCAATAGAATTTACCTTCTTACCTTGCGAAGCTCTCTCAGTGTTCCATTCAGAATAATTCACCATCATGTTGCCAAGTAGCTTTGTTGTGGCGCCCAAGGTAAGGGACATAAAAGTGCCTCCAAGCCTGAGCAACATGTTCATTATCAAATTAACTAAACTTCATAATGTTGCTACGCAAAGATATAATTTTAGTAGGAGGATAATATCTACCTATGAAAGCATCCTTATACTTAGTCCACGAATCAGTACTATTCTTAGTCAAAGATAGCAACCAATCTTTAGCTTTTCCTCTCAAAGAAAAAGGAAACAACTTGAGCTTAATAATATCACTTTCTACATACTTATATTTCTGCATATCACATAGCTCAACAAAATTGTTGAGATGAGCTGCAGCATCTTCCGTACTAGCACCAGAAAATTGCTCTTTCATAACAAGGTTCAATAAAGCAGGCTTAATCTCATAAAAGTTTGCAGCAGGAGCAAGTGGTGCAATAGGAGTGCAGATAAAATCACTATTGTTCGTACTAGTAAAATCACACAACTTGGTATTTTCAGGAGTAGCCATTTTAGCTAAACTAAAAACAGATAAGTAAAAGCAACTAACAAGGATTCTAATTTTTTTGGATTTTTGATAAAAATGATGCAAGTAAAATAAATAAAGTAAAGCAAAGCAATAAACAAAGTAAAGGATATGTGTGCGAAAAACTCCCCTCGCAGAAGTCTTCTACTTCCTCACAAGCAACGGCGCCAGAAAATCTTTGTTGTGTTTGCTAGTGCCAAGTTGACAAGGGAGATTATTCTTCTTCAATCCTCAGCAACGGCGCCAGAAAATCTTTGATGGCTAGCGTGTAGTCCGTTGGGAACCCCAAGAGGAAGGTTTGATGAATATAGCAGCAAGATTTTCCCTCACTTAGAAACCAAGGTTTATCGTTCTTGGAGAGGAGAGACAAATGACTGAAGGTGATGCGGACTGGCTTAATAACACTCCAACAAGGGCACCATTAATGATACTTGTTGACTCGTCTTCGACCAGTAGCAATGTGGAACCTGCACACACACAACCAAGTACTTTGTTCCCTACTTACGATGAGGTTGTCAATCTCACCGGTTTGCTTGAAACAAAGGGTATAACTGTATCAAGTGGAAAATGATAATAGTATGCGAGTAAAGTAAACAGTGCGAGTAAAGTAAACAGGTGATAGCAATGTGATGGAAATAGGACCGGGGTCCACAGTTCACTAGTGGTGTCTCTCCATAAGATAAATAACACATGGTGGGTAAACAAATTATAGTTGGGCAATTGATAGAATAAAGATAAATGTGATATGTCAAGAAGATCACTATGTGATTTAGTCTGGGCATTACAACAAAATACATAGACCGCCATCCAACTGCATCTATGACTAATAATCCACTCACGGGGATATCATCCAAACACCCCATGAGTATTAAGTTGCGAACAACAGATAATTGCATTAATCAAAGTGTGTAATGTAAACAAAGCATATGCCCTCGAGCATATGAATGTTGTTTTCTCCCTAATGGCAATAGTACATCTACAACCTTAGAGGTTTCTGTCACTCCTCGAGGTTAAATAGAGACATGAACCCACTATCGAGCATAAATACCCCCTCTTGGAGTCACTAGCAACTACTCGGCCAAGATAGCTACTAACAACGAAGAGCATGCTAGATCATAAACAACATAGAGATAACATAAGATATATTTCAGTATATCAACTCAATCATAACACCAATATTCATCGGATCCCAACAAACCAAATATGTAGAATTACATAACGGTGATCTCAATCATGTAGGGCAGCTCATGAGATCTAAACATGAAGCACATGGTGGAGAAGACAACCATCTAGCTACTGCTATGGACCCATAGTCCAAGGTAGACTACTCACTCATCGCTCTGGAGGCAAGCATGGCGATGAAGAAGAGCTCCAGTGGCGATTCCCCTCTCCGGCAGGGTGCCAGGAAGAGCTTCTAGACCCTCCCGATCTCGGGTCGATGACGGTGGTGGATCGCGATGTGTTTCTGGAAAATGGATCGGGTCTTTAGGTTTTTCCTGTCGAGGGGACATTATAGGTGAATGGGTGATGTCAGAGGTGGAGCCAGGCGGCCTCACACCAGGGTGGTGCGGGCCAGGGCCTGGCCGCGCTGGCCTAGTGTGTGGGGCCCTTGTGGCTCCCTCCTACTCTCCTTCGGTTCTCTGGAAGCTCCCGAGAAAAATAAGAATTATAGCTTTGGTTTTGTCCAATTCCGAGAATATTTCCTGTGTAGCTTTTCTGAAACACAAAAACAACAGAAAACAGGAAACTGGCACTGTGGTGACTTGTTAATAGGTTTGTTCCAGAAAATGCAAAAAAGTGCCATGAAGTGTAACAAAATATTGGGTAAATGGTGTAAAAACAAGCATGGAGCATCAAAAATTATAGATACATTGGAGACGTATCAACTGGCTTTGGTTTCGTCCAATTTCGAGAATATTTCCTGTGTAAATTTTCTGAAACACAAAAACAACAGAAAATAGTGAACTAGCACTGTGGCGACTTGTTAATAGGTTAGTTCCAGAAAATTCATAAAAGTGCCACGAAGTGTAATGAAACTTGTAAAAACAAGCATGGAGCATCAAAAAATTTAGAAACATTTGAGATGTATCAGTACCTCCCCGGCACATCCTGGCAGTCTACCTCCAGGTTCGAGCATAATTCCAGTGCCACGTCAGGAGACCAATAGTGTCTTCCGGCCGGATAAATCCCTCGCTGGATCCCGATTTACTACTGCCCACTTACTTGCAGCAATCCGGATTCCGAGGTACAGCATACCCTTATATAGTTATGAGACTCCCATACTAAAATAAATAAACTATGAGCTAAGCCCCGTCCCATACCAGGGTAATCATGGTTGCACGGGTTAATTCTTCTGAGCGACTACAAAGAAACACCAATGCCTTTTATAAAACCAGCAACACCTTCTTCCTTCATGTCCAACTTCATTTGTCCCAAATTCACTTTGAAAATATTTCAGTAGAGTAGATGCTACTCCAAGGTTTTCGAAAACATTTTTGAAATCTTTTCGGCGAGTGTTCCCATCCTAGAGTTTTTAGCTCCACTACAAGTTTTCCAAAGCCTTTGACGCTATTCATCAAGTCTCTAATATAGGGGTGTTGTATAGGCATCAAGGGTGTCATCTCTATAGATGATATCAAGTTGACTTGTGGAGCTAAGTCGCCAACTATTGCTATATAGGGAATAATAGCAATATAGAAAACAATGCATAACAAGAAAACAGTAGTAAAAACAATGCAAGGTGAAATATTAGGATTCAGGTATGCAACAAGTAGATGGCTTGCCTTGAATAGCTATGTCCCTAGGCTCCTTGCTTTAAAATAAGTACTCAAAGTGTTCCACTTCCTTCTTATGCATTCTTGAGGTAGTCCTCTTCCTCTTCGATGGCGTTCGAATCTAGCGTTGCAAAATGGAAGAAAAGCATTCAATCACCACACAAGCATGCAAAGGAGCAAACATTTAACAATCCATCTCAAACACACAACCAGAGAGGGAGGGTGAAAACATTCTCTCCTATAGGGGTGCAATACAACAATATCAAGTTTCCAATTAATTTCCCTACTATAACTAGGGTTTTCACACTAGGACTCAACACTAATAGATAAATACTAAATATAAACAACAAGGGGTTACACTCCTCAATTTCAGGTACTAGTGACCTGTAAGACACTAAAATGAGTGACCCTTGCTTTAGAACATACTATTCCTATTAACAAGCAATTTCAGAAACACACAAAGCCATTTAAGCACTTTGATCAACAAACAAAGCTACAGGAACATACAATAGGCAAACAAGGTACCTACAGATGTCCCACAACGATACAAACCCAACAAAATTGGATTTGCAATTTTCTGATTAACGGAGAATATACTAAGCATTTTATAGTGAAAATAACTACTGATTCAGAGATAAATCTACCAGAAAATCATACAAGCTCAGAAAAATTTATCCTATCATCAGTAGCAAGTATTCATAGTATAAGATCACCCAAAATTGGTTCTTCCCAAAAAATACTTCACAGATTAGGTTCTAAAATTCCCTAAAGTCAGATCTGGTACTAATTTGCAACAACAACCAAGATAAATCTAAAGACCTAATTGCATGCTGGCCAATGGCATGTGAAAGGTATTCCAGATACCTATCCAACAAAATTGGATTCACCAAAATTGAGTTTCCAAATCCCCAAATATTGATTTATCAAAACAATGGACACATTTTGAAAAATAAATTCCACAATTAACCTATATACTATTTTGACAAACCACATACTCTGCATGTTGGGCAGATTGTTCTAGAACATACAAAGAATTTGATCTACAAATTTTTAGTCATAACTCATTTGATTTACTATTTAATCCTAACAGCAATTTCAAACGGATTTGAAAAATAGTAAAAAGATTAGCTAAAAAAAGGCTTCCCGGGCCAAATCTAAACATATCTGGGCTGGACTGGCGTCAGGAGGCCCAATCCGCACGGGCATGCGCGGGAGCTCCTTTCAAATGCGCCGACAGGTAGGGCCTGCCAGTCGGCGCCTAAGGAGGCTGAATCGGTACGGGGCAACCGGGGCCGTCTGATCTATTGGAGATCGACGGCCCCCACCGTCTCCTACCTCCGGCTCGGGGGAATAGGGCTGAAACCCTAGGGCTTGCAGAGAAGGCATGTGGGCTCACCTAGGGGGCTCCTCGGGTGACATGGCGGTGGGCGGCAGCGACGGTTTTGGCTCCGGGAAGTAGATTTGCATGGTAACAATGGTGAGGTCATTTTGGTGCTCTGGGGATGTGTAACACCCCACTTTTTGTAACCCTGTTTAAGTCATGTTTAGTGAGCCAAAAATGAGGGCCAACAAAAACTTTTTGAGCAAACCTCTGGAAGTGCTGCTTCTTGCTTGTTTGTCTTGGATGCTATGTTAATGATGTCTGCTTGAGTTGCTTATTGAACACCTTTGTGAACCAACACAACCCTTGTGCCCTTGTGATCATGCTCTTATTTATGCTTCTAGCTATTTTCCAAAACCATTATCTTGGCAAACTCTCCTTTTTATTCAAATTATTTTTATTTATCCAAATAAGCGCCAAGATTTATTTTCTTGAGGCAAAGCTTTTACCAAAACCAAGTATTTACAAACGCTATCTAGACCTACAAAGTAGAGTGGTCCCACTACTTTACAAACTTTTATTTTGTTGATATTTATAAAAGGATTTCAAACACCTTTGAGAAGATTTTACAAAGGAGATATTTATGTCTCCATTTGTTTCTAAAACTATCTACCAAAGCCTTACTCCTTTATTTGAAACTCCTCTCTACTTGACCTGGGCATGATCATTGAGCACTGGTTCAATCATTGTTTCTGATAATGCTAGATTAGCTGCAAATGATTGACCTTGTGTGGTGAGTTGACTTTATGTGACTGTTTGACTTTGATGAGTTGTTTGTGTGTAGATATAATCCTCATGTAGGCCTGTGGCCTAACCTTTTCAAATCTCATCAATTTATATTTTGTCCCATGTAAGTTATTTCCACTCTATCTTTCAAATTAAACCTATCTTGTTATTTTCATCTCAATCCTAAATTCCTAACTCTAATGTCTTAGCCTTATCATGAGGCATTAGGAGCTCCATTTTGTGGGATCTTAAAACAATTCAAACTAGCCCAAGGAAAGCACCCATGGTGTTACTAGAATTATCTACACCCCATCTTAGAAGGCTCCTCTCAGTCTTCTCAAAATATCTTTTGGCAGCCATTTTATCAAACACCTAGTGTGTAGACTATCTTAGTGTCTATTAACAGATTCAATTTTCCAACACCTATTTTAAGCTCATCCATTCTATCCATGGCAATGTACCTTCCTAGAACTCAAATTTGTCATGTGTTCTTCCATTCCTTCCATTGCCACCTGGTCATTTGAAGTCATTTGCTACTTGTTCTAATCCTATTTCTGACCCTAATCAAATCACTGACCATTTGACTATTATCATATGCACTTTTGCTCCTACTTCTAGAATTCCAAATTAATGGTTCAGAGGCCATTCTTTGACCTATTCCCCTTCCTCTTGATCTACCCTAACTATCTATGCACTTGCATGTGCATCTTGACGTATGTCTCCTATCTATGTGACTAGGTTTTGAACCCTAGTCAAAAACTGAATTCACCTTCTAGTTTTCCTTGATCCTCTTGATAATTAGTCAACACTCATCATAAAATCTCTCCATAAATTCATTTCCTCTCTTCTAGCATTTGGAAATGTTATTCTTGCAAAATATCACTTTTCCTCCATCAAGAATAGCTATTTCTCTATCTCATCTTTCTTGCATAATAAAATGCATATGAATGGTACCTTGTTATTTCATGCGCCTTTTCATTCTCATCAAATATTTTATAATCTCCTACCTTGTTATCCTATTCCTATAGGACCCTATTGACCCAAAAACCCTAGTGGTTCATCTTCAGAATTTTAAAATCTTGTCCCAAGTGGTATAGTGCAAATCTTCACATTTTCAATTTTTGGTGATCTCACCTAACATCAAATGAACTCTTCCAATTTGGCATTATAGTCAAACTCATCAAATCACACCCATATAATCCATCTATGCATGCCATTGATTGGAGTAATGTGGGACTAACCCAAAATCCAACACTTTGCATCATGCATGCATACATTCCCATATCTATCCCTAGCTAATCTAAATTCTCTTGAAACTTCACCAAACCATCACCCAGCCTTCTCCAGCACCTTCACCACCCTCTGGTTGAATTGTACTGTAGCATTCCCCTCCCATCCTTGTCCTCTAGTGCTTGGAGGTAGTTGTTGGAAAGAAACATGCATGCATATTCAAATCTTGCCTTGACTTGTCTAAACCTTGCAGCAACGACCCTTCCAGAGCAAGGTACCCCCTCTGGACACTCTCTTATCCACTCCACTGTCCTCCTTACCCAACCAGAAGCTACCAAACTGACCCCACATGCCCAAACCGACTTACACCATTACCCCTCTAGATATAAACCCACAGCACACTCCAGCCCCCCACAGAGTTGGTATCAGAGCCATCCTGACCGTAGGAGACCTTAGTTAGCATGGGCGTTAGATAGGAAAGTAATGTTTTGCTAAAATTATTTGCCAAGGTTATTTCTTCCAAGTAGCCAATAGTATGGCTTATACCTTTCTCACCTCTTCAAAACTTATAATCTTATGTCTCTAGTTTTCAAAGATTATTACTCCATCTTTTTCATCTTCTTCAAAACTACCTGTTGGACGAATTCCCCAAAAAGACCTAGAGCTTAGCAGCACAAGATGGAGCAAACTTTAGAAGGATGTCTCCAAACCACTCCAACTGAAAAAGGGAAGAAGAGTTTGGATAAATATTTTGCCTTTGGTTGACACCAATGGCTCTGTCAGGATACTAACCTTGATCCTCCCTAGACTTGCACTTTTGCAGTCGTCAAGGACCAAGTATTTAGTTGCTTGACTAGTAATTATTAGGTCTGTCAGGCATGTATGCCACCAATGGAGCACTTCAGCAATCCCTCTAAAGATCTCACAACCATGTGATGTGTTACAAGAAGACTTACAACGATACACTTCCCAAGTCAACATCAACGGCTCAACGACACTGCAACTTCACTACCAACTGCCGTCCAGTTTCGATTGAAGCCAGAAGCAAGTAAATGAAGAAGTCAACAACTATGACCTACCATGACCCTAGGATGAATAGGACTAACCTCAAATTATCACGCGTTGTTAGGCATCGTTGGTACTTGAAGTACCTCGTGTGATCCTTGCAATTGTTTGTTGATTGCCTTGTGTATTCTAGATATTGTCTGCAGTTGCTTGGTGTGTTTCTTGAGTGTGTACTGTTACCTTGTAATTGTGTTTGTTTTTGGCCTCTTGGCCTTAAAACCCCTCTGATGTGTGAACACCGAATAGGAGACCTCTCTAAAATGTGTTTCCTTCTCATCTATTTATGTCAGCTCTAGTGGCATAGATAAGTAAATAGTTAGACTCTAACTCTAACATTGATTTGTGGAATATAACTCTCCCCGCAACACTTCCACAAGATCCGACGCCACAATTTTACTATGTGTATCAAGCTTTGTCAATACCCCTCTGCAACGTCAAGGAAGCGGAAGATAGACCCGCCTGGACTACAAAGGATTTCTAGAATACAACGACTTCATTAGCTCAGATCGCCTAACCTTAAATCGAGAGTTCCGCTAACATTGTTGATACTCTCTTAGCACCCCAACACTTGCTAAACTTCTAACAAGCCGACTAACATTGAGCATAGAAGTATCAAGGCCAAGAACTAACTTTTGAAGATCAACCTGTTACCATCACTTGAAACCCGAAGACTCACGTGCTTGATCCCCACTGAGCAAATAGAAGGACGAGGGCTCTCCAAAATCAAGCCATCAATGTCGACTCTGCATTTAGGAGATATCAATGGAGGTAGCAACAATGAGAAGTGAAGACCTTTATAACTCACTCGCTTGCACATTCAAATTTTGGCGGGTTTGAAACCAAAACTGACTTAGGCCACGGGTAGAAATCCACATGAAGATTTCCCGAAAGATGAAGTTGACTCAAGGTATCCCAACATACCTCAAGGTTCTCAAGGCTACAGGAAGGAAGATCTTCAATAGTCCCCACCAACCAGAAGACAAGAAGGAATAAATCATTGACTACTAGAAGACACATCATTGGTGGTACACCGCCACCTGAAGTGTTTTTAGCTCAATCACAAGACGACCTAGGAGAATGGTTCCATTAGGACTAACCTATGCCTTGGTAGTTAGGAAGAGTGGGAGACTAATTTGATAAAAATTTGACGTGCCTATCAAGACCGAAGCATAGATGATCTCGTCTACCGTCTGCAAGATCGAGATTAAAGGTCTACGCCAACATCAAGCTTCAAGTCACGACTCCAAGATCTGAAGATTCCATCAAGCTACGCGAGGGAAGAAGCGACTCCAAGCCAACAAGAGCTACCCGAGAAGCCTCGACTCTTCAAGACCTCAATTGCGAGCTGAAGAATCTTCTAACTCTTGTAGGATCCTTTTCATGCATACTAGGTAGTTTGACCCCCACTAACCTTAAAAAGTGTCTCGGCACGGTCTCGAGAAGATACTTCTGGCAACATCAACTCTTCAGCAATCAACTGCAGGAAGTGACGGCGATCTACCTCCTTGGCAAGAGCAAGCCTTTGATGCAGCTCGAAGTATCATCAAAGAGTTGGAATAGCAACCTTTTGAAGTCTAACTCTACCCTAGTCTCTTCACCTCTCTAGTACCACACCTAGGAATCTCGGGACGAAATTCTGTTTAAGGGGGGAAGATCTGTAACACCCCACTTTTTGTAACCCTGTTTAAGTCGTGTTTAGTGAGCCAAAAATGAGGGCCAACAAAAACTTTTTGAGCAAACCTCTGGAAGTGCTGCTTCTTGCTTGTTTGTCTTGGATGCTATGTTAATGATGTCTGCTTGAGTTGCTTATTGAACACCTTTGTGAACCAACACAACCCTTGTGCCCTTGTGATCATGCTCTTATTTATGCTTCTAGCTATTTTCCAAACCCATTATCTTGGCAAACTCTCCTTTTTATTCAAATTATTTTTATTTATCCAAATAAGCGCCAAGATTTATTTTCTTGAGGCAAAGCTTTTACCAAAACCAATTATTTACAAACGCTATCTGGACCTACAAAGTAGAGTGGTCCCACTACTTTACAAACTTTTATTTTGTTGATATTTATAAAAGGATTTCAAACACCTTTGAGAAGATTTTACAAAGGAGATATTTATGTCTCCATTTGTTTCTAAAACTATCTACCAAAGCCTTACTCCTTTATTTGAAACTCCTCTCTACTTGACCTAGGCATGATCATTGAGCACTGGTTCAATCATTGTTTCTGATAATGCTAGATTAGCTGCAAATGATTGACCTTGTGTGGTGAGTTGACTTTGTGTGACTGTTTGACTTTGATGAGTTGTTTGTGTGTAGATATAATCCTCATGTAGGCCTGTGGCCTAACCTTTTCAAATCTCATCAATTTATATTTTGTCCCATGTAAGTTATTTCCACTCTATCTTTCAAATTAAACCTATCTTGTTATTTTCATCTCAATCCTAAATTCCTAACTCTAATGTCTTAGCCTTATCATGAGGCATTAGGAGCTCCATTTTGTGGGATCTTAAAACAATTCAAACTAGCCCAAGGAAAGCACCCATGGTGTTACTAGAATCATCTACACCACATCTTAGAAGGCTCCTCTCAGTCTTCTCAAAATATCTTTTGGCAGACATTTTATCAAACACCTAGTGTGTAGACTATCTTAGTGTCTATTAACAGATTCAATTTTCCAACACCTATTTTAAGCTCATCCATTCTATCCATGGCAATGTACCTTCCTAGAACTCAAATTTGTCATGTGTTCTTCCATTCCTTCCATTGCCACCTGGTCATTTGAAGTCATTTGCTACTTGTTCTAATCCTGTTTCTGACCCTAATCAAATCACTGACCATTTGACTATTATCATATGCACTTTTGCTCCTACTTCTAGAATTCCAAATTAATGGTTCAGAGGCCATTCTTTGACCTATTCCCCTTCCTCTTGATCTACCCTAACTATCTATGCACTTGCATGTGCATCTTGACGTATGTCTCCTATCTATGTGACTAGGTTTTGAACCCTAGTCAAAAACTGAATTCACCTTCTAGTTTGCCTTGATCCTCTTGATAATTAGTCAACACTCATCATAAAATCTCTCCATAAATTCATTTACTCTCTTCTAGCATTTGGAAATGTTATTCTTGCAAAATATCACTTTTCCTCCATCAAGAATAGCTATTTCTCTATCTCATCTTTCTTGCATAATAAAATGCATATGAATGGTACCTTGTTATTTCATGCGCCTTTTCATTCTCATCAAATATTTTATAATCTCCTACCTTCTTATCCTATTCCTATAGGACCCTATTGACCCAAAAACCCTAGTGGTTCATCTTTAGAATTTTAAAATCTTGTCCCAAGTGGTATAGTGCAAATCTTCACATTTTCAATTTTTGGTGATCTCGCCTAACATCAAATGAACTCTTCCAATTTGGCATTATAGTCAAACTCATCAAATCACACCCATATAATCCATCTATGCATGCCATTGATTGGAGTAATGTGGGACTAACCCAAAATCCAACACTTTGCATCATGCATGCATACATTCCCATATCTATCCCTAGCTAATCTAAATTCTCTTGAAACTTCACCAAACCATCACCCAGCCTTCTCCAGCACCTTCACCACCCTCTGGTCGAATTGTACTGTAGCATTCCCCTCCCATCCTTGTCCTCTAGTGCTTGGAGGTAGTTGTTGGAAAGAAACATGCATGCATATTCAAATCTTGCCTTGACTTGTCTAAACCTTGCAGCAACGACCCTTCCAGAGCAAGGTACCCCTCTGGACACTCTCTTATCCACTCCACCGTCCTCCTTACCCAACCAGAAGCTACCAAACCAACCCCACATGCCCAAACCGACTTACACCATTACCCCTCTAGATATAAACCCACAGCACACTCCAGCCCCTCTATTCGCCCCCATTTGGTTCCCACACCAACACATTGCCCTCCTAGGACACTCAGAACCACCCCATGGCCTCTAACAGAGGAGAAGAAAGCAAACCCTAGATTTTTTATGCAAGGAAGAAGGACACCGTGCAGCCGATCTAGACCCCCACCTCCCTCTATTTCTTCCTGAATGGACTCCCCTAACTCTTAGCTGCCTAACCCTGCCCTTTTCTTGGTCTAGGGACGCCGGAGCCGAGCTCCCTGCAAGCCCCGAGGTGGAGCTAGCCACGGCCGCCACGCAGAACTGCACCCCGAGGACCCTTCTGACCATCCAGCACCTCCCCGAGGTCGCCGTCGCCCGCCGCGTCTCCCCAGCACCTCCTCGTCGCCGGGGAAAGCCCCCAGGTGAGCCGCCGCCTCCGCCTAGACCCGGCTAGGGTTTCCTCCCTGTTGCCCCCGGCCAGAGGTAGGAGATGAAGCCGGGTCATCGATCTTAATTAGATCGGACGGCCGACGTCTCCCCGTACCGGTTCGGTCTCCCGCGTGGCTGACCGGCGGGCCCAGGTGGTCAGCGCTTAGGGCCGGCGCCCGCGCACCCCTGTGCCGATTTTTGGGCCAGCCCAGCACTATTCTGGGAAGGCCAGCTAAGATCTGGCCCGTTCACTTTTTATATATATATATAAACTCTTACTGTTAATTTCCTTAGATCTGTTAGCTTGCAAAAATCATAGAAAAATAAATATGGGTCCATTTGAATTGATTCAAATTTGTCTAAGAACCTTGTTAAGTGTGCTAACTACTGGAAGCGACCCCACTCCATTTAGAGCCATGTAGTTTTACCTTTATTTTATCTAGAAAATCAACCCTAGTTTCAATCAAAAATCCAAATCTGGAGCTCTACTAATTGAAATGGTGTGGATCCAATTTTCAGTGGTACCTTGGTGTGTTAGCTTGCATGTCACCCTAGTTTTTCTATTTTAGGAGCAAAAGGTTGCCTGTAGTAATTATCTTAGTGATGCTTAGGTTTCACATGGTTTTAATTATTGTGCTCAGTAGGAATATTATTTTTGGGTGATTCCAACTTCCAGTGGTAGATTTTTGTGTCATCTTGCTTGATTCACTGGTTTTGCTATTTTAGGACTTGTAATCTTGCAGTAGTAATTAAAATGGCATAGTATGTAATTAATTTTAGGAAAATCATCACTTGCAGTAGAATTAGAATTTGGTGTTGAATCCAACTTTGTTGGATCGTGCTCTTGAAGAGCTTTCCAGAGCACTTTACCTCATATTTTTCTGAGATTCAGAGAATATATGGGGATTATTTTGGTGCCCTAGTGTTATTCTCTTATTGTTAAATTCATAGGAAATAGACCACACCTTGCTTTTCAATAAATCCAACTTTGGTAGTTTCTTAAGATTGTTGTCAACCTGCAATATTGATTGGTGTGTGGTTTGGTTCACGGGATGCCTGCATGCTTGAATTGGTTGCTAAGTGGTGGTGTTCACATCAACTTAAGAAACCCTAGTATCTAGTAGGCTTAACTTGTTAATTAAGAACCTTTAAAACTTTGTTTGTTTTCTAAACTTGTTTGCTTTTGATACTCTTTGATAAGATGGTATGAGTGCTGAAATGCTTGTGACTTGTGTATGCATGTGTGCTTATTGTGTGCTTTTATTTTTCTAGCGATAGAATTGAACGAGGAGTGTACCGAGGAGGGAGAAATCTTTGATTATCAAGAAGAAGACCAGGGACAAGCTACTAAGGCAAGCCATCTAGCTTGATGCATATCTGAACCCTAATTACACATTTGCATGTCTCCTTCTAATTTTATTGCAGTGCATTGATTTATGTTGCTATAGTCCCTATAGCAATTATTTGTTGACTCAAGCTCCGCGAGTCAAGTTGTTATCATCCATCGAGATGACCCCCTTTGCTACCTATTCCAATACCCCTGAAGTAGTGGCTTGTTGGTTAGTGACAATGCCTTTGATAAACTTTCTAGTGGAGCTAAAACTCTAGGACTGGGAACACTCAATGAAAGTTTACAAAAATGTTTCCGAAAACCTTGGGGTAGTAACTACCCCACTGAAGTGATTTCAAAAATGGTTTTTGTCAAAATGGAGGACAAGGAGATGGTGGTTTTTAATATGACATTGGTGATCACTAGGCGTTCGCTCAGAACAATTAACCCATGCAACCACATTAGCCTGGTATGGGACGGGGCTTAGTCGGAAGTTTATCTGCCTTAGTGCGGGGAGCCTCGCACTATATAAGGGTCTGGAGGACCCCGGAATCTAGGTTGTCGCAAGTGGTGGGCAATAGTGTAGCGGGCCCGCCAATAGGCTACCCGTCCGGAAGACACTTGGGTTTCTCCCACCGTGGCACTGGAACTACGCTCGGCAGAGGTAGACGGCCAGGGTTTGCCGGGGATGTATACTCCACAGGGTAGGCGCCCGTATTAAGGTGGATAGATGGAAGGCTATGATCGATTATCCGAACCCCACATACTTGTGTATAATGGTCCGTGGTGGTATCCCGGCGGATTTATCGGATGGTGTGGGTAACGTGTACAACCTCTGCAGAGTGAAATTCTATTCGAATAGCCGAGTCCTCGGTCATGGATGGTTGGGATGACTGTTGCCTAGCCCAATGTCGGTTTTGGTTTTTCAAAGTGGATTTCAGAAAGAAAAGGAGATAATGTTGGACGGATTACTCAGAGGGTACTGCCGTGGCACATGCTTGTTTCGGAGTACTTGGAGGGTACTGCCGAAGGTGGAAAGTGGTCATGTGTGATTGACTGGGAATTAATAAGATGGTGGTCATGTTTGATTGACCCCGGCTTTTCTCTTGAAAATGAGTTCCCCCTTTCCTAGTGCTTTTACTATAGATGCTTTACAAAAACTCTTCTTTAATAAAGATATAGATATGTCGTAAGACATGCTATATCGACACGAGAAATTGACTAGATAGGAAAAACTAGATTAGAGCCTTTCTCCTTGCTACAGCCAAACTGCATATTTGTCCTCTCCCCTTTAGATGGTTTGCGAGTACAATTCAAATGTACTCACGGCTTTGTCCCTGGCTATTAACTTGGTCAGACTATGAAGAAGACTGCAAGGAAGGTGACAATGGTTGCGATGACGCCGGTGCGAACTAGGAACGTCTCCCAGTCAGTTGCCTGTAGGGTAGTAGGCATGACGTGGGTCATCAACGCTGCTTGGTATCCGCTGCTTATTTGTAGACTTGCCCTGCATGGCATTATCAGTCTCGGTCATGTGACCAATTGTAAGACTTTATATTCGGTACTGTAATGGATGATGTAACTTTGATATCAGCTCGGTTATGTGGACTCATGACATACTGATCATGGGATCGTGAGTTGTATGCATAACGGGAATTCCGGATGGGTAATCCGGGGTCCCCACAGGATGCTCATCTCCGGCGTTCCTAGGTCAAGATAAACAGCGGGGTTAGCTAGATATTGTCGAGGGGAGTTTATAAATGTTGATAGAGAGGTCAGAGATGGTCCAGGTCAGCGGCATTCTTTTCCTCTTCCTCGCATAACAAAACTAGGGTTTCCCCTCTTCTTCTCTAATACAGAGCAAGGGGCAGTGCAGGAGATCGAGGGGTGTCTAGGTAGAGTCACAGGAGTGTAGTGAGGGGTCCGAGAGGGGCTGTGGTGCTCGGATGCTTTATAACCAGAGGGAAGGTGGTGTTGGTTAGTTTGGGGTGTGTGGGGTCTAGAGAAGGGCTCTGATTGGGAGAGAGGGGCGGTGGAGAGTGTGAGAGGGGTCTAGGAGGTGCCTTGGTCGGCCAAGAATAGAGGGGAGGGGCTACTACAGAATATTTTAGTGTTGAGAAATCTTCTTGCATGGATGTCCTCTTCCTTTTTCCAAGCACTAAAGGACAAGGCGAAGGGGTGGTTGCTATAGTGCACGACCAGAGAGAGGGAGGCCAAGGTGCTGGAGAGATCAGAGTAATGGTTTGGTGAAGTTTCAAAAGCTTTTGAATTAATAGGTGGATGTGGTGGTGAATGCATGAAAGATCCACCATTTGGATTTTTAGTTAGCTTCAATTTATTCCTAACAATGGCAATGCCCAGAGGGTGTCATTTGGTACATCAATTGAGATGGTCAAGTTGGAAAACCTTTGATACAAAAGAGGATCACCAAAATTTGGCATCTAGAAAGTTCATCAAAATATGCTAATCACAAGACTTTGGAATTTTTCTAGAAATGAGCAGCTAGGGTTTTGGAATTCATAGGATCCCACATGCATAAGATAGCATGGTGGGGTTCCATCAATTCTATTTGATGAGAAGAGAGGGTGCAAGAAATGGCATAGTTTCCCTTCCCATGAGATTTTGGTGAGTGAGGAAATATAATAAGAGGGTAATTTTATAAACATTATAAATTGAAGGTAAATGGGTGACAAGAAGCATGAACAACATTTCCCATAATATTTGGGAAGATTTGGATTTATGGATAAAGTTGATGGTGAGTGTTGTCAAGTGACCAAGAGGATTAAGGGAGAATAAAATAGATGAAAACAGTTTTGATTAGGGTTCAAAACAATGTCGCAAGAATAGGTGGTAGGCTTCAAAATGCACCAACAAGTGCATAGATAGTTAGAGTAGATCAAAAATAAGAGGAATAGGTCATAGGATGGTCTCTGAACAATTAATTTCGAAATCTAGAAGTGTGACCAAAACTGCATCTAATAATAGTCAAATGGTCAGTGGTTTGATTAGGGTCAGAAATAGGATTAGAACAAGTAGCAGATGACCTCAAATGAATAAGTGGTAATGGAAGGAATGGAAGAACACATGTCAAAGATGAGTTCTATGGGTGGACATTTCCCTGGATAGAAAGCATGAGCTTAATACAAGTGTCTAAAAACTGAAACTGTTAACAAGAGTGTAGATAGGCTGCACACTAGGTGTTTGATGAAATGTCTGCAAGAGATGATTTTCTAAATTTGAGTTAAACCTTTTTATGGTTGGATGGAGATAATTCTAATAACACCATGGGTGCTTTCCTTGGGCCGGTTTGGTTAGTACTAAAATCCTCAAAAGGGAGCCCCTAATGCCTTATGGTAAGACATTAGAGTTAGGGTTTTAGGATTGAGAGGAAAACAACTTGTTTGGTCAATTTACAAACAAGAGTTGATTCTAGCCAAGCGGGGTTTTTGAATATTAGAGAGAGATCTCAAAACATTTATAAACCCTGGGTACTATTCCCATAATTTTTAGAGACAAGAATAATACTCGAGAGATATTCTTCCCATTTCTCCTATCTTTGTAAAAGGAAAAGTAGTTGGGAAAAATACTTTTATAGAAGATATTGAGAAATGAAATGAGTGCCCATAAAGAGGGAATCTCATTTCTAATTTTTGATAAAATTGAGTTTTGAAAATAAATACTCCTTCCATAAGGAATAGAGTTCTAGGGTTTTACAAGGAGGGAAACATCAAAATTAGGTTTTATATAGAAATATGTTGAAAGAAATTTATAAGACCATCCCCACTAACCACCTTATAATTTGATGTGATTTAGATAGGTTAGGCCACAGGCCTACCTCTAGATCATAGCTACACACATGGAACTCAACCAAAGTCAAACAGGTCACACCAAGTCATCTCACCACACAAAGTCAATCATTTGCAGCTAATCTAGCATCACCAAAAACAATGATTGAAGAAGTGCTCAATGATGATCATGCCATGGTCAAGTTTGAAAAGAGTTTCATATAAAGTAAAGCTTTTGTAGAATTCTCAAAAACTAGTGGAGACATAAACACCTCCTTTAGAAAGTTTTCTTAAAGGTGTTTGAAATCCTTTTATAATATCAACAAAATATAAGTTTGTAAAATAGTGGGACCACTCTATTTTATAGATCCCGATAATTTTGTAAATACTTAGTTTTGATAAAAGCTTTGTCTCAAAGATAAATCTTGGCTCTTATTTTGGACAATAAAATAATTTGGAAAAGGGGAGGTTGCCAAGATAATGGTTTTGGAAAAATAGCTAGAAGCATAAATAAAGGCTTGATCACAAGGGCACAAAGATTGTGTTGGTTCACAATACTGTTTCCACAAGCAACTCTAACAGACAACATTAACATAACAACCAAGGCAAGCAAGCAAGAAATAGTAGTTCCAGAGGTTTGCACAAAAGTTTTTGTTGGCCCTCATTTTTGGCTCACTAAACACTACTTAAATAGGGTTAAAGAAAGTGGGGTGTTACAGCTCTTCCCCCCTTAAATAGAATCTCGTCCTGAGATTCCTAAGCATAGGAGTAAGAGGGTCTGAGTCTAAGTTAGAGTTAGGCCCCAACGATTGCTCTTCCAACTCACTGGTGATACTCTGAGTTGCCTCGAAGACTTGCCTTTGCCAAAGGTGTAGATCATCTTCATTTGCTGAAGTTGATGGCTAAAGAGTTGATGTTGCCAAAAGTACCTTGTCGAAGCCTTGTCGGGACACTTTTAAGGTTAGTATGGTCAAACTACCTAGTATGCACGAAAAGATCCTACAAGAGTTAGAAGGTTTTCAGCTCGCAATCGAGGTCTTCAAGAGTCGAGGCTTCTCGGGTAGCTCTCGTTGGCTTGGAGTTTGCTTCTTCCCTCGCGTAGCTTGATGGAATCTTCAGATCTTGGAGTCATGCCTTGAAGCTTGATATCAGCATAGACCTTTAATCTCGATCTTGCAGATGGTAGACAAGAGCATCTATGCTTCGGTCTCGATAGGCATGTCAAATTTGTCGTCTTCATCCTCTACGCTTCCTAACTACCAAGGCGTAGGTTAGTCCCAATGGAAACCATTCTTCCTGGCCGTCTTGTGCGTGGGCTGGGATTGCTTCAGGTGGCGGCGCACCACCAATGGTGTGTCTTTCGGTAGTCAATGATCTATTCCTTCTTGTCCTCAGGTTGGTGCAGACTATCGAAGATCTTCTTGCTTCTCCATCTTCTTGTAGCCTTGAAGATCTTGAGGTATATTGTGATACCTTGAGTCGACTTCATCTTCCGAGAAACCTTCATGTGGATTTCTACTCATGTCATAAGTCAGCTTTGTTTTCAAACCCGTCAAAATTGGAACGAGCAAGCGAGTTAGTTAGAAAAGTCCTCACTTCTTCTCGTTGCTACCTCCATTGATATCTCTAAATGCAGAGTCGACATTGATGACTTGATTTTGGAGAGTCGTCAACCTTCTATTTGCTCAGTGGAGGTCAAGCACGTGAGTCTTCGGGCTTCAAGTGGCGATAACGGGTTGAACTATGAGAGTCAGGCTTGGCTTTAATACTACTATGCTTAATGTTAGTTGGCTTGTTAGAAGATTAGCGAGTGTTGGGGTGTTAAGAGAGTATCATCAATGTTAGCAAAACTCTAGATTTAAGGTTAGGCGATCCCGGTTAGTGAAGTATTTGTCTTCTGGAAACCTTCCTTAGTCCAAGCAGGTCTATCTTCTGCTCCCTTGACATTGTAGAGAGGCCTTGATGAAGCTTGAAACACGTAGCAAAATTTGTTGCACCGGATCTTGTGGAGGTGTTGCGAGAAGAGTTAATACCCACCATTATCAAGGTTAAAGTTAGCATTTTAATTTTACTTTATGAGTGCTACTCAAGCGGACATAAGTAGATGAGAGCGAAAACACATTTTAGAGAGGTTTCCTATCTCGGGTTTTACACACCAGAGGGTTGTTAGGGCCAAGAGGCCAAAACAAGCATGAGCACAAAGTACCAACACACATTCAAGAAACACACATGACAACTGTAAATACTATCAAGAACACACAAGGCAAACAACAAATGATTGCAGAAATCACATGAGGTACTTCGAGTACCAACGATGCCTACCAACGCGCAATATTTGGGGTTAGTCCTATTCATCCGAGGGTCATGGTTGGCCATAGTTGTTGATGTCTTCATTCTCCTTGACTCTCGCTTCAGCAGAAACTTGATGGTAGTTGGTGGTGAAGTTGTAGTGTTGTTGATGTCATGGTTTCGTCAACAGATCTGCCATAGGGGTAGGTGTATGGCGGTTTGTGGAAGGGGGTGAACACGGCGGAGCGATCCGGGATGGTGGTAGCACGAGTTTACCCAGCTTCAGATCCCGCAATGGTGGCGAGACCCTACGTGCTGCTATAATTCACTATAAGGCAACAAGTGCTCGGTTACAATGATGAGGTTGGCTGTTTCACTATGCAATTGGCCGTAAGTCTAAGCTCTGCCTCAAGGGATTCTCCACACCGGCTTATAAAGGCGCCTGGCGTGGGCTACATGATGGTACCAGAGCAGATACAAACTGGAGTCCTAGACTAAGTCCTATGCGTGTACTACAAGGCAACCCGCCATGGGCCTGTCTCCGGATCCGCCATCAGCTCCTGTGTCCAGTACCGCCATGGTCTTTCCAGCAACTGGGCTGCCCGGTAGGCAATCCGCCATACCACCCTGATCGGCCACCCGGGCTTGCTGGTTTAGGACTACGTCGCTGGTATACCTATTTGGTATATCCCCAACAGTAGCCCCCGGGGAACTTCAAGATCGCTATCTGATGTCTACGCACTTCTATTCTTGTAGACACTTGTTGGGCCTCCAAGTGCAGAGGTTTGTAGAACAGCAGCAAGTTTCCCTTAAGTGGATCACCCAAGGTTTATCGAACTCAGGGAGGTTAGAGGTCAAAGCTATCCCTCTCAAGCAACCCTGCAATTACGATACAGAAAGTCTCTTGTGTCCCCAACACACCCAATACACTTGTCAGATGTATAGGTGCACTAGTTCGGCGAAGAGATAGTGAAATACAAGTGGTATAGATGATTATAAGTAGCAAACGTGATGTGAAGTAAATATCGCTGCAAGCAAACAAGTAACAAAATAGCAAGTAAACGGTGTGCAATGCTTGGAAACAAGGCCTAGGGATCATACTTTCACTAGTGGACACACTCCCAACAATGTAACATGAATGAACAAGTAACTTCTCTTTGCTAAGGTACTCTGAATTACTCTCCTATTGAATAACACTAATCATTGTGTAGTGGCTACAGAAGCACCCCTTAAAGTTCATCAAGTACTTGACAAACACCACTCATAGAGATACCCAAATCAAAGAACAACTCAAGATAGAAATCATTGCAACTTAAACCAAGTACTAACACGGTGCACACACTGTCAACATTACACCATGAAAGGAGGAATAGATCACTCAAACTATCATAGCAATAATTATTCTCATAATCCACAAGAGATCACAATCATAGCCTAAACCAAGTACCACCATGATGCACGCACTGTCACCGTTACACCATAGCAGGAGGAATAGATTACTTTAATAGCATTGCTAGAGTACACAAAATATCTGAATAATAACATGTACTTGTTCAACATGATACAAAGCTCACGATCACATAAATATCACATCATGGGAGAGAGAGGTGAACCACATAGCTACCGGTAGAGCCCTCAGCCCCGGGGATGAACTACTCCCTCCTCATCATAGGAGACAGCAAGGTTGATGGAGATGGCGGTGAGGTCGATGGAGACGGCGGAGACGGCGATGGAGACCGATGGAGATGGCTCCGGGGGCACTTCCCCATCCCGGCAGGGTGCCGGAACAGAGACTTCTGTCCCCCGAAATTCGTCGACGACGGCGGCGGAGCTGCGGAACTGTTTCTGGAAAATTGCCGACCCCCCTAGGGTTTTCCGTCCCGAGGCTTCTTATAGGCCAAGGGGCGATGTCAGGGGGTGGACCAGGCGCCCACACGCGGGCCCCATGCGGCCAAGGGGTTGGCCGCGCCAGGCATGTGTCTGGGGCCCTGGTGGCCCCCCTCTGACACCTCTTCGGATGTCTGGAAGCTTCCGGGTAAAATAAGACTTCAGGAACTTGTTTCGTCCAATTCCGAGAATATTTCCTGCGTATCACTTCTGAAACACAAAAACAGCAGAAAACAGGAAACTGACACTGTGGCACTTCGTTAATAGGTTAGTTCTGGAAAATGCATAAAAATGCCACTAAGTGTAACGAAACAATAGGCAAATGGTGTAAAAACAAGCATGGAGCATCAAAAATTATAGATACGTTTGAGACGTATCAGCATCCCCAAGCTTAACTCCTGCTCGTCCTCGAGTAGGTAAGTGATAACAAAAGAGATAATTTTTGAGGTGACATGCACCATCACAAACTTGATCATATATGTAAGCATTTGTGAGCTGAGATCAATAGAACTTAAAACATGGGCATGAAAGATATAATCATGACAATAAGAACTTAGCAACCATGTTGTAAACATGCAAATGAACACAAACAAAAGATCATGATAATGAAACAATGAAAGTCAAACGTGTGTTTAAATCATAAGGAAAAAACATACAAATGGTTTTCAGCTTGTCCTTCAAAGAGTGCAAAACATAAATGCATAGGACACCTCAAAGTTTAAGAGGGCGACTAGATACAAATAATTTAAGAACAAGTGAAACCAACAATATGAGTCAATCAATGAACTTTGGGACAATGCATATCACACTAAGAATGACAACTATGCTCTCTTAATGGTGCAAAAAGAAAGAAGGTGGTGACTCAACATAAAAGTAAAAGAAAGGCCCTTCGCAGAGGGAAGCAGTGATTAAGCATGTGCTAGAGCTTTTCATTTGTAAAACAGAGAGATAAAACTTGATTTTGAGAGGTGGTTGTCTTTGTCAACGACTGGCAATGGGGTTCTTACTATCTTCCATACAAAAATGAAGCAAGTTTTTGAGAGAGAGATTAGCACTTTGGTGCTCTTTTTATAAAACTTGGCACTCCTCCCCACCTTTTTCCTTTCACAAACCATGGCTAACCGATTCCATCGGGTGCCCACCAACATTCACATACCATGGAGGAGTGCCTTTTTTCTATTTTTTCTTTTTTTTCTTTTTTGAAATAAGCAATATGGAAGATAGCAAATCTGTCCACTACGTCCCCATGAGCTGAAAACAGTGTCACAAAACAAGAAGTATTTTGAAGGTTTTTGAAAGGTAGCACATGAAAATTTTACTTTGGAATGGCTTACAAATACCATGCATAGGAGTTTATAGTGGACACAATGGAAAACTTGGCTTTTAGGAGTTGGATGCACGAGTAGAGCTCATACTCAGTACAAGGTGAGGGCTAGCAAAAGACTGGGAGCGACCAACTAAGAGAGCAATAATGGCCATAATCATGCAAAGCGACAAAGCGACATTAAAAGAAGCATAAGATGGCATCAAAAGTCAAAAACTAAATGATCATGAAGGCTAATGGCAACTTTGTAAGTGTCTAACATGTGTGAGCATGCGCCAAGTCAACCCAAATAAAGCATCAAGGAGAAAACCAAAATAATGCTTCCATATAATAAAAACAACGCATGATTTTTTCAAAGGCTCATTAAGCAATCTCAGTTATTTGAGGCAAGTCATGCTACAACAAAACCACTAAGCATACTATCAAAAGGACATCAAGCATGACATGAAAAAGCCTAAGCCGCAGTCTACACAAGCTCCTTCTTGTACCACTATTTTGCACAAAGCTTTTTCTCTTTTCCAACACCATTTGAAATTTTTAAAGATACCTCTTTTGATGAAAACCAATAAAGATCAGAGGCAAAAATGCACCTTGATGAAAAGATATGACAAGGTCTGAACGCAAATCAAGGTGAAAACAAAACCCGAAAGCAGTAGCAGAAAAAGAAGAACACTCGGTGAACGATAAGAGTGAAAAACAGAGTGTTCTTGGCAAATGAAAAGCGAGTTCATCTCCTCCAAAAGAAACATGATGTGAGCTAACCATTTATTGCAGCAAACTAACCTAAACTAATACTGAAAACAAAAACAACTGACGCTCCAAGAAAAACACATAGTGCATGAAGCAATAAAAATATAGTGTCTTGAAAGGTGACCTGATTTTTGCCGATGAAGAAGGGGTGCCTCGGGGGCATCCCCAAGCTTTGACGCTTGTACTTCTTGGATATTTCTTGGGGTGATGCATGGGCATCCCCAAGCTTGAGCTTTTGTCCATTCTTCAACTCATCTCATCATTCTCCAATCCCTACACTTGAAAACTTCCTTCATACAAAACTAAACACAATTCTATTAGCAACATTAGTGTAAGCATAAAATATATTCATCCTCTTTTAGCTTCAGGTTTCAACTCAAAACCACCACATATATAGCAAATACTACTGTAGCAACTCCCCAAAAAGTTCCATGATCAAAATAACTCAAAAGAAAGTGATAAAGCGGCAAACACAAATATTGGCAGAAATCTGTCAAAACTGAACAGCTGACAAAGGTCGAATTTTTGAGGGGTTTTCTGTTGCTCAAATCAAAAAGTGTTCAACTAACAAAAGTTTGGATCTAACCTGGGGCATATGCACAAGAAATCGTAGGTCCAAAAGATAAACAGAGAATTTATACGAATTTTTACGGTGCAGCACCGAAAACAGTTTCAGGACAGCAATATCCCCAAATCTTTACCTCACTCAAATTAGAGGCTTCTCTTGGCACAAAAACGAAATAAACAAGATAAGGAGCGGTCATTACAGTAGTAATGACTTCCAAGACTCAAATAAAAGAAAAAGTACTGAAAATAAACAATGGGTTATCTCCCAAGAGTGCTTTTCTTGAACGCCTTTGAGCTAGGCGCAGTAATTTGCAAAGATGCTCATGTGGGCGCCATATAAGAGCTTGAGGCAAAGGCGCCATATAAGAACTTAAAGCAATAGAGAGCATCAAAAAGCAAGTGTGAAAGACATTTATATCTGAACCACTTCCTATGCATAGGAATCTTGTAAGAAAATAAATCAACAAGGCACATAGTGGCAAGCATGGATAGATAAAACAAGTGCCACTTCAAGATTTGCAACATAAAGAGGGGAAACTTAATATTGTTGAGATCCATCAAACCATGTTTCAGTAGCATCATGAATAGAACTAACAATATAACTATCACATAAAGCGTCCCTATCATGAGCCACATGCATAAAAGAATTAATACTCACCACAGGAACAATAGTAGTAGGAGCAAATTCAATAGAATAATTATTCTCATCACCATAATCATCATAAATAGGAGGCATATTGTAATCATAACTAATTTTATCCTCAATAGTAGGTGAACTGAAAATATTATACTCATCATCATAGGCTAGAGAACTACTATGTCGCAAAGCATACTCATCAAACATATCATCATAAGAAGGAACATCACATATGGGAGATAAAATATCATCAGAGCAAACTTTCTCCACTAAAGCTGGGGAACTAAAAGTATCGTGCTTAACAAAACCAGCTTCCCCAAGCTTAGACTTTTCTATAGCATTAGCAACAATGGTGTTCAAAGCATTCATACTAACAACACTATTAGCATGCAAATTAAGCTCCAAAGGTTTTCTCAATTTTCTCTTCAAACACTTCATATCTAAACTCAGGAAAAAGACTATAGAACTCATTGTTTTCCATTAAGCCTAACTAGTGAAAATAAAAACAAGAAACAAAAAGTTGTAATTGCAGAATCTAAAGGAAATAACTTCGAGCACTCACACATGAGGATGCGAGTACCTTTTACCTTACCTCCCCGGCAACGGCGCCAGAAAAGAGCTTGATGTCTACGCACTTCTATTCTTGTAGACACTTGTTGGGCCTCCAAGTGCAGAGGTTTGTAGAACAGCAGCAAGTTTCTCTTAAGTGGATCACCCAAGGTTTATCGAACTTAGGGAGGTTAGAGGTCAAAGCTATCCCTCTCAAGCAACCCTACAATTACAATACAGAAAGTCTCTTGTGTCCCCAACACACCCAATACACTTGTCAGATGTATAGGTGCACTAGTTCGGCGAAGAGATAGTGAAATACAAGTGGTATAGATGATTATAAGTAGCAAACGTGATGTGAAGTAAATATCGCTGCAAGCAAACAAGTAACAAAATAGCAAGTAAACGGTGTGCAATGCTTGGAAACAAGGCCTAGGGATCATACTTTCACTAGTGGACACACTCCCAACAATGTAACATGAATGAACAAGTAACTTCTCTTTGCTAAGGTACTCTGAATTACTCTCCTATTGAATAACACTAATCATTGTGTAGTGGCTACAGAAGCACCCCTTAAAGTTCATCAAGTACTTGACAAACACCACTCATAGAGATACCCAAATCAAAGAACAACTCAAGATAGAAATCATTGCAACTTAAACCAAGTACTAACACGGTGCACACACTGTCAACATTACACCATGAAAGGCGGAATAGATCACTCAAACTATCATAGCAATAATTATTCTCATAATCCACAAGAGATCACAATCATAGCCTAAACCAAGTACCACCATGATGCACGCACTGTCACCGTTACACCATAGCAGGAGGAATAGATTACTTTAATAGCATTGCTAGAGTACACAAAATATCTGAATAATAACATGTACTTGTTCAACATGATACAAAGCTCACGATCACATAAAGATCACATCATGGGTGAGAGAGGTGAACCACATCGCTACCGGTAGAGCCCTAAGCCCCGGGGATGAACTACTCCCTCCTCATCATAGGAGACAGCAAGGTTGATGGAGATGGCGGTGAGGTCGATGGAGACGGCGGAGACGGCGATGGAGACCGATGGAGATGGCTCCGGGGGCACTTCCCCGTCCCGGCAGGGTGCCGGAACAGAGACTTCTGTCCCCCAAAATTCGTCGACGACAGCGGCGGAGCTGCGGAACTGTTTCTGGAAAATTGCCGACCCCCCCTAGGGTTTTCCATCTCGAGGCTTCTTATAGGCGAAGGGGCGATGTCAGGGGGTGGACCAGGCGCCCACACGCGGGCCCCGCGTGGCCAAGGGGCTGGCCGCACCAGGCATGTGTCTGGGGCCCTGGTGGCCCCCCTCTGACACCTCTTCGGATGTCTGGAAGCTTCCGGGTAAAATAAGACTTCAGGAACTTGTTTCGTCCAATTCCGAGAATATTTCCTGTGTATCACTTCTGAAACACAAAAACAGCAGAAAACAGGAAACTGGCACTGTGGCACTTCGTTAATAGGTTAGTTCCGGAAAATGCATAAAAATGCCACTAAGTGTAACGAAACAATAGGCAAATGGTGTAAAAACAAGCATGGAGCATCAAAAATTATAGATACGTTTGAGACGTATCACTATCTCCATCCGCCATGCCTCGTCTTTGGTGGAATATATCTGCCATAGCTCATCTTCTATTTTGCATCTGGATAGCGGTTCTTCACGTTCCTCTTTTCTCCATCTATCAATCCGCCGTACATAGCGGATCAAGCGATGTAGTTTTGCACTTAGCGAGATTTCCGGGATCCATTGGATCATACCATAGAAATCCACTGTAAATTTTGGCATGTAGTTCCTTCTAGGGCAAGATTCATAGCGCACACACTGTTTTTACTTAAGTTACTTTTTTACCCCAGACACGTGTTGACAGATTAGGGTTTCCGCGATCAGGAAGAGTGGTTGTGATGGCGGGCATGACTCTCAAGGTCCGGGGCCTATATATACCCCGGCCTCTCACTCCTGGCTGTTCACACCTCATTCATCCCCCTCGCATTCTCTCTCCTCAGTGCCTCCGCGAGAGCTCCGTCATCTCCAGTGAGCCGCCACAGGAATTTCTCGCCGCCGGTGGCTTTTTCGCCACAAGCTGGCATCGTCTTCCTCTTCCTCGCTTGAGATCTTGGAAGTCATTTCTACCACTCCTCTGGCCGCCATGGAACCAGAATCACCATGCCAAGCCTCAAAGTCTGAAGCTATAGAGAGCTCAGCGCGGTCATCTGACACAGAGTCTACCATACTCGAAACCTCGGGTGGTAGCTAGGATCCCTGCAATCTAGATGATGGAATTCTATCTTCTTTGGAGCAAGAAGGATGAATTGCGGCCAAGGAGATTTCCAGATGGCGGGTTGATCCTAGTGCAGCCATGCCAGCTCCTTCCGATGGGGAGATTATTATGCTGAAGTCTCACGTCGACCGGGGCCTCAGCCTTTCGCCATCCTACTTCTTGAAGGGAGTACTCCGGCATTATAGGTTACAGCTACACCATATTGCACCAAATAGCTTCACCACCTTAGCGGGATTCATCACGCTGTGCGAGGGATATCTAGGTATCAACCTGCATGGAGACTTATTCTGCTTATATTTTAACATCCGCCACAACCGGGATGTGAACAGAGATCCTCGCAATTGCGGATCGGTCTTCTTTGTTCCTTGGAGCGGGAAATCATACCCCTATATTATCCCGCATGATTCTGCAAAGGGATGGCGGGGATCTTTCTTCTATCTAGCTGACCAGGCCCCTCCTGAAAGGAAGTATGGCCTGCGGTCTTTTGTTGATGGCCCCGCCAAGGAGCAGGATAGCTGGGGTGTCATGGACGATTTTACCATGGAGGACGAATGCGAACTATGCTCATGACAAATTTCAAAAATTGTCTATTCTGGACTAACAGGTGCCGACACCATCCACTGCTGGGTCTCATGGCAAATTCAGCCTCTTCAATATCGCCCAGCTCTGATGTGCGAGTATAGTGGGATTTATGATCCTCAGCGCTACTCCAAGGAGGAACTATCTACTGAAGAAATCGAGCACCGAATCCGCAACATCATCAAGGTGGGACGGGATGAGCCTTTGAAGCTGAAGATCCCCGTGTACGAGAATGGAAGTTGCCCAGAGGTGAGTGTCTCCCTGTTCCGCCATAACCATTTACTTTCCTTGAATAACTTTGCATCTTTCTATAGCTTTCTTCCCTTCCGCCTTCTGAGCTGAGCCATCCCGTCCGTTATCCCCGGACGAAAGATCTCACCGATGATGAGGATGAAAAATCCCCATCTTCAAAAAGGCAAAGGATGGCGGAAGAGGAGATTGGGGCGAACGAGCCCACAGCGACGGTGCCCCACGGTGTTCACGGTGCACGCAGGCGCAGACATAGATTAGGCAAGAGAGTTATCTCCCGCCATCCGTCCCCCGCCCTACGTGGTCACTTGGACACCATGCCTGAGCATTCCGCCACTATCACCCTGCCAGAGTGGAAGTATAGAAGATATCTTTTTATGCTTCCATACCATCTATAACTTGACTTGTTCTGATCCATGACTGACTTTGCGCATAGGAGAAGGAAAGTTGCTAGCCAGAAGCCTCCAAAGACCAAACCATGCCCTGCTACCATTCCGCCTACACCTGATGCTCCTGTCCGCCCAACTGGGCCTTACACTTCTTCCCAAAGGGCTAGCAAGATGGTGGATGCCCTGGAGAAAAATGCTGGACCTTCCACCCATCCTGCTAAAAGTACAAAGAAGGTGAGCTTCAGCGGGGGAGCAGTCGAGATGGGCGTAGGAGCCGGGGAGGCCCCAAAGTGGAAGAAGAAAGCAGAAGCTCTTTTCTATCTTGACCACTTGCAGGAGGAAGCCAATAACAATGTGTCAACCGCTATGTCAGCATTTGTTCAGAGAACCAGTAATGTTAAAGAGGTATGTACTCCCAGTAGCCCCTGAGCGCCGTGGCAGATTTTCTTAGATGATCCGCTATAGAGCTCTAAGAGAAACTACTATAAACTTTTGCATAGTATAGCCCCCAAGCACTGTCATATTATACAGTGCTCTGTAGAGAACTTTGAAATTTTCATACTGAGTAGCCCCCAAGCGTTATGGCGGATAACTATCCAGCATAATGCTCTCAGAGTGACTAAAAAAATCAGTATGAGTAGCCCCCAAGCATTATGACAGATAACTATTCGGCATAATGCTCTAAGAGTGACTAAAAAATCATTGTGAGTAGCCCCCAAGCATTATGGTGGATGCTATCCGGCATAAAGTTCTAAGAGTGATTAACACTTCATATCATTTTGCCAGAATTATAAGAAAGTCGTGGAGGACCTGGTCTAGGTCGTCGGCTCGCAGGAGAAGGAGCTAGCTGATAAAGGCGCCCTTGTGGCAGATTTGCAGCAATAGCTTGAGAATAGCGGTAATTTCATTTGTCTTGAACAAGTTTAAGTACCTTTATGCTTATTCGATCAATACTGTGCTGATACTTCCGCCATGCAGATGCTGCCAAGCTTAAGTCCACACTTGAGGGGGTGAAAAAGGGCCACACTATTGTGATGGAGGGGTTGCAGCAGCAGCTCCAAAAATCACTGGCCTCGAATACCCTCCTCGAAGAGCAGCTAAAGGACCAGGAACGCCAGAACCTACAGAAGGACAAGGAGATAGAGGATCTCCGCAAAGTCGCTGCCGAATTTGAAAAGCAGCATGATGGCTCTGACAAGGTCCTCAGTCACTTTCAGGAGACCCTGCTAGATATCAGTGGCTTTCCATACTAGAAAGTTTGCAATTTTTGTTATGCCGAATGTGACGCATCTTCTTTTTCCTCTATGTAGCAACCTTTGAGCAAGGCGAGGTGGATACCGCCACGGGTTTGCACATGGCCACCGACGCAGCGAAGGAGGACCTAGATGGCCTTCTTAACGCTGGTCGCGAGTCATGCGGGAGCCTGCAGATAGCGGGTTCATCTGGCCTCTCCGCCATTGGGCTGACCAAGAAGCTATTGCTCGTGCCAGGGCTAGTAGCGGACTGGAAACAGTCCTCCGCTCGGGGTGGTGCCAGGACTGCGTTAACCTTGGCCAAGGCCCACTACCCTGAGCTGGACATGGACCTGATCACCTCCGGCATCCCGTAGAGTGGCGAGGACGGAGCACCGGTGGACGAGGCCGCCATCCGGCAGAGTGTGCTGGGATACGATCAGCTGTGTGCCCTAGGCACTCAGTTGAACATATACTATGAAGCATACGATCTGCCGGGGTTCCCGATCCAAGCTTCGGCGTCAGTCTCTGCAGCCTCCACTGGTGCTGATGGCAGTGATGAGGTGTCTTCTAGAGTTCCGCCATCCTCTTAGGTGTTACCCTGTGATGTGGCAGGAAGAAACAATTGCATCAATTAGGCCCCTAAGTGGGTCTGTAAATTAAACTTTAAACTGCGTGTGTATGCTCTGCATTGTGGCTGATCTGCTTATGGCAGATCAGTGGAATGCTTTTGAACTTTGCAGCTCAGTTTTTATTAAGTGGTTTTATTATGCGAAGAAACTGCCAGGCCTAGTTTTATGCAACTTGCAGTTATTTGGCATGCTCAAAAAACAACACTTTGAAAAAATTTCACACATAGGATTATGCGATCCGCCATCCGGCTCTTTGTGCTTGACTTTTCGTGAGATGGCAAAATCTTCACACGAACAATCTGCTAGGGCGACGATACTTAATAGCAACCATCCAAAACCCTTAGTAGATGGTGGCTTAGATCATCAAAAAGTCACTACTTAGGAATCCACACAAAGAACATCAGATGGAGATCAAAACATAAATATGCTACGCGGACCGTTATGGCGGATTTAAAAAGATGCAAGTGCCAAGCACAATTGTGCAAAGGTTCTATACGATCTAAATGAACAATAAAGGAGGTAAAAGACTCAGAAAAAATTAAGAGTGAACCAAATGCTTTATTTCATTGATCATATAGAAGTGCCTATTACATAGCTAGGTAAGTGCTAAGTGTAGAAAGGACATAGCTGTGCGATGTTCCATGGACGGTCTATTTCGTCATAGATATCGTCAGGGTCTCTTCGTTTGCGCTTCTTACTGGGTCGCTTATCTTGCTCGCGAATATTAACGAGGTAGTAGGAACCATTCAGTAGGGCTTTGCTGATGACGAAGGGTCCTTCCCAAGGCGGGGATAGCTTGTGGGACTTCTGCTGTTTGAGGCGTAGCACCAGGTCCCCCTCTTTGAATGAGCATTTGCAAACTCGCCGGCTGTGATAGCGGTAGAGATTCTGCTGGTAGATGGCAGATCTCTGGGCTGCTAGGTCTCGTTCTTCTTCCAGCAGGTCCACAGATAGTTGTCTGGACGTTTCTGCATCTTCCTCCTCATAGGCCTCGACTCTAGGGGAATTGTACTAGACATCACTTGGCAAGATTGCCTCTGCTCCATAGACTAAGAAGAAAGGGATGAGGCCAGTTGATCTATTTGGCGTGGTCCGTAGACTCCATAACACATATGGCAACTCTTCTGCCCAGGCTCCAGCTGCTCTATGTAGCGGTGCTTCTAGGCGTGGCTTGATCCCTGACATGATTAGTCCATTGGTCCGCGCAACCTGGCCATTGGACTGTGGATGTGCCACATATGCCAGGTCAAGGCAGATTCCATTGTGATGGCAGTACTCCTCAACATCTCCCTGAGAAAAGTTAGCGCCGTTGTCGGTGATGATGCTATGTGGGATGCCGAATCTGACCACAATGTCCTTGACAAATTTTAGGGCGGTTTTTCCATCAAGCTTTCTGATGGGCTTAGCTTCCACCCACTTCATGAATTTGTCTACCGCTACCACGAGGTGCGTAAATCCCGAAGGTGCTGTTTTTAGCAGACCCACCATGTCCAGCCCCCAGACCGCAAAAGGCCAGGTGATAGGGATCGTATACAGTGCTGTGGTGGGCATGTCGGTTTGCTTGGATTACATCTGGCAACCTTGGCAGAGCTCCAAGATGCGGTCTGCATCTGCCTTGGCTGTTGGCCAATAAAATCCATGGCGGAATGCCTTAGCTACTAGGGATCTGGCGGCGGCGTGATGCCCACATTCACCTTCGTGGATCTCCCTTAGTATTTTGATTCCATCCACTTGGGATATGCACTTCATAAAGACTCCTGAGGTGCTTCGCTTGTAGAGCTGGCCATCTATGACGGTGTACGCTTTTGCTCTACGCTCGACTTGTCTCCTCTAGACTTATCTTCGGGTAGCTTCTTGCTCGTCAGATATTCCAGGTAGGGCTCTGCCCATGGCGGATTGCTAGGCAAAACCACCATAACGGGGGAGCTTGCTAGTTCTGGATTTTCTGGATCTACCATCTTGACTGATGGTACATGCAGATGCTCAAGGAATATGCCAAGCGGAACTACCTTGCGGCTAGATCCTAACTTGGACAAGGTGTCAGCCACCATATTATCTTCTCATCGTACGTGCTTTATGTCGTAGCCGAGGAAACTTTTGGCCATCTCATCCACTTCGTCTCTGTACGCCGCCATGACTTCATTCCGAGCTTTGTATGTGCTAGCAACCTGCTGAGTGACAAGGTTAGAATCTCCACAACACATAATGTGTTGTACGTCGATCTCCTTTGCAACACGTAGCCCATGCAGTAGCACTTCATACTCTGCGATGTTGTTGGTGGTTGGGAAGTGGATCTGGAGAATGTAGCTGAGCTCATCATCCTTAGGAGATTTGAGTGTCACTCCAGCCCCCGAGCTGTGTAGCAGCTTTGAACCATCAAAGTGCATCACCCAATGCTCTGGTTCTGGGACAAGCGTAGTCTCCTGCGCTTCCTTCCAATCCACCATAAATTCCGCCAAAGCCTGAGACTTAATGGCGGTGCGAGCCTTGTAGTCGATGTCGAAAGAGGCCAATTCAATGCCCCACTTTGCAACTCATCCTGTTGCATCACTGTTGTTGATGATGTCCTTCAGTGGAGCCTTGCTCACCACTGTGATCTTATGGTCATAGAAGTAATGACGTAACTTTTGAGAAGCTAGGAAAACTCCATATGCCAACTTTTGGTAGTGAGGGTAGCGCTGGTTGGATTCCATCAGGACCTTGCTAACATAGTAGACTGGTCACTGTACACCATACTCCTCGCTTCTTCCTTATGTTCTACCATGATGATGCTGACGACCCTGTTGGTTGCCACCATGTATAGTAACATGGGTTCCTGGTCTTCGGGGGCTGCTAGGACTGGTGCAGTGGATAGCACTCTCTTCAGATCCTTAAGCGCAACATCTGCCTCATCAGTCCAGACGAATTCATCTGATTTCTTCATCTGCTTGTAGAGTGGCAAAGCCTTCTCGCCAAGATGACTGAGGAATCTGCTCATTGCTGCCACGCAGCCTGTGAGTCGTTGTATGTCCTTTAAGTCCTTGGGCTAGGAGATGTCGAGGATTGCCTTGATCTTCTCTGGGTTGACCTGGATTCCACGGTGGGAGACAATGAATCCTAGAAGTTGTCCAGCTGGTACCCCGAAGATGCACTTTGTGGGGTTGAGCATCATGCCGTACTTCCTTAGATTGTTGAAGGTCTCTTGCAAATCCGCTATAAGGCCATCTTGCTTCTTGGACATAACGGCAATGTTGTCCACATATGCGTGGATGTTTCGCTCGATTTGATCTGCTAGGCACTTCTGCATGGTGTGCTGATACATTGCTCCTGCATTTTTCAGATCGAATGACATTGTGACATAGCAATATGTGCCATAAGGTGTTACAAATGATGTAGCGAGCTGATCGGACTCTTTCATCTTGATCTGGTGGTATCCCGAGTAGGCATCCAAGAAACATAGCAGTTCTGATCCCGCCGTCGAGTCAATGACTTGGTCAATGCGAGGCAAGGGAAAAGGATCTTTTGGACACGCTTTGTTCAGGCCAGTGTAATCTACTCACATGCGCAGAACCTTTGTGTTTTTCTTAGGAACTAGCACAGGGTTTGCCACCCACTTCGTATGGATCACTTCTTTGATGAAGCCTGCTTTTAGAAGCTTGGAAATTTCCTTTGCTATCGTGCGGCATTTTTCATCTCTGAAGCGTCTCATGGCTTGTCCTACTGGCTTGGAGCCAGAGATTATCTGCAGGGTGTGCTCAGGAAGTTCCCTAGTTACACCTGTCAAGTCAGATGGCTGCCATGTGAAGATGTCCCAATTCTCACGGAGGAACTCAATGAGCGCGCTTTCCTATTTGGGGGACAGATTTGTCCCAATGGAGGTGGTATTGGCGGCATCGCCAGTGACAAGTTCCACCTATTTTGTATCAACTGTAGGCTTGAAGGTGGGCGGGGAGGTGAAAACCTCTTGCTTGGATGCCGGCATCTCTGCGGGGTCCGTGGCGGTGTGGATCTCTTTGAATTCCTCGCCAAAGAACACTACTTCCACGAATGCGGCTTCTCCTTCCTCGCACTCCTTTGCCTTTCTGAAGCTGCCATAAATGGTGATTATGCCATCCAGCCCTGGCATCTTCAGCTGATTGTAGATGTAGCATGGCCTGACATGGAAACTGTGGAAGGCGGGGTGGCCGAAGATCACATGGTATGTACTTTTGAATGGGACCACCTCAAAGGTTATGGGCTCTTCTCGATAATTTTCTTCACTGCCGAAGGCAACCTTGAGGGTGATGGACCCGAGGGACTTTGCTTGGCGGCCAGGAACCACTCCATTAAAAGTGACAGCACTATGGCAGAGTTGGGTCTTAGTGAGGCCAAGTTTTGTCAGAGTTTCCATGTACATGATGTTCTGGTTGCTGCCGCCATCCATTAAGCATTTGGAGAACTCGTAGCCGTGCATTACAGGGCAACCATGGTGTAATATCCATCCGGGTTATGCTCTGGATGATCGTCGTGGCTCCAGTGCACTGGTACTTCAGACCATCGGAGATACTGGTGGATTGATGGCACGGTGGCATTGAGGGAGCGCGTAGCGGCTCTCTGTGCCTTAGCCGTGGGGGGTCCAAGGAACATTTGAAAGGCTCCTTTCTTGTTTTTGATTGGGTTACCTTTGCCAGTATAACCCTCTGCCTTTTCAGCGGGTTTGGGCGCAGGATCTTTGTCCATATCACTGCCATCCTTGTACTCCTTGCTTTGTCTACTTTTGCTTTGCCACGAGGCCGTTGACACCGGTTGTGCTTGTAGCCAGCTTCTTGATCCTCCTTGAGGTCATTGACAAATTGGCAGTTCCGGTTGGTGTGATTGCACTTCCCTAAAATGTCGCGATGGGCGAAGCATGGCATGTTGTGGTATTCATCGTAGGACATGGGGGCGGGTGGCGCCGAAGCAGGAGCTGTAGAGCTCCGTGGCTAGCCACTGCTAGTACCGCATCCTCTGCCGTGCTGGCTATTTTGACCCTTGTCAGCGAAGGTTGTTGCCACCATATCTGGAGTTTGCTGCTCTTCTGGCGAATTCTTCCGTTTATTGCTATTGTTCCTCTTTCCAGTATTCTGGATGGCAG